>PVLC010002184.1:52578-82639 GCA_004027655.1 Graphiurus murinus | reverse complement strand
TACAAGTGTGCGCCACCACGCCCAGCTCCTAATACTCTTATATTAATGACAAGGGAGGAAAGGAAAAAAAAAAAAAAAGAAAGAAGGGGAAAGTCAGGCTGATCAGATTTTAAACATTTATAGATACAGTCCTTTTTTAAAAAAAATGACTGAGGATATTAAAATTGCTAGTTAAATTTAGGCTTTAGTAAGTACAGACATTAATTTAAGTGATCTAAAGTTATTTCAGTTTCTGACTTACTCAAATATGTTCAGTCTAACATCAAATCAACAACACCATTACTTTATAGTCATTACTTCCTTTATTTAGACCTGCTTGGTGGGAATTATTATTCCCAATTTTATGGGTGAGAAAACAGGACCATGGAAAGATAAAGATGACCTGTCCGAGCAGAGGTCGGGATTAGAAACCAGTTCATTTGATCCCAAGCTCAGTGTTCCTTTCCTGGAGTCTGCACTTCTCAAGTCTCAGTGTGCATCAGATTTTGGGGAGCACGGCATGTGCAACACAGATGGCTAGATCCCACTCCAGAAGCTTGAGCCAGAAGGTCTGAGATGGGACTGAGAATGCTCATTTCTAAAGAGTCCCTGCAGATGCTGCTGCTGCCAGGGGTACAGGGACCACACCGAGAAACACTGCTTTAAACCATGGCTGCCTCCTTCTGGTCTTTTGACAACCCAGGAGACTGTAAACCACATACGAGCAGGAAAACTCCCCTGATAGCTTGGCGTCCTCTCCAGAAACCCCCCAACCGTCAGCAGCCACCATGACAGTGGCCAACACCATGACAGCACCTCACACACACCCACGAATGCTTCCATTTCCTCTTTGTATTAAGGAAAGGCAGGAGCAATCTTTTTGTAGGGTCTATTTGAACTAAAGTGTTTAATATGTTTTCTTTTCTAAACCACTGAATTTATTAAGAGAAATGCAGAGACATAAGTCAACAAGGAAGACTGTCCTCAAGTCCCCAGCTGCTTAGGGAGTCTTTAATGCCTCCAAGGAACTGAACCCCAGTCCTGAAACAGGTCTTTTAAGTGACTGAGTATTGCCAACTGCATCACTCCATGTGTTCCCAACTTTGATTTGCTCTTATTCCTTAGAAATATCACTCACCCCAATTTCGATATTCCTTATATCACTCACCCCAATAATTTCTTCAACCTCTCCTCCTTGCTTTCAGTTGCAAAATGTGTCATTTTAAATGGCATTATCCCGTTAATTTTATCAAACTATATTGGAATATAAATTCTATGCTTCTCTTAGAAAAGTGGCCAAATTGTGACATCCCCCCTCTTTGCCCCAAGACAATTAATTAACTGCAAAACCAAGATAATGCAAACTGCAACACTCTATGCATATTAGATCCAACTGGTTAAAACAGAATTGCTGAAAGAAATGGATTACTGACAGTTGGTGAATGGTTGACGTCATGGTCTTACCTATGCACACTAGATCCATAAAACCATACATTCCATAGCAGATTTGAAAAAGGATGTCCTTCCTCTGCCACACGGCATAGGGGCTGAAGGCTGACCAGAGGAGCCAAGTCACACTCGCTATTAAGAACAGGGATCCTAGGATTACAGCAATCATCTGAACTTTTTCAACCAGTGTTATAGAAATGCTTTGCCACTAAAAGAAAAACAGAGGCATGTAAGAAAAAGATGCTGTGTATAATTTTAAAAGGAAAAAAAAAAACATTTTAGCCCCATTTTTCTCCTCATAATGCCAGTCCCCTTGCAATCTGATCAGCCCCCAAATGAATTTTTCCATTTCATCCAGGCTATAAAAAATAGACAAGCAGATAAAGATTAATGAATTGCCTTCACTTCATTATTTTCAGTGATTCACCATTCTGCAAGTTTAATCTAGTTTTACTCCAGATAATACTACTGAGTGTGAATGGCTGAGGAATATTTAGTACCTATGAATCACATTATTATCTTTCATGCAGGCATGAAATTAAACACCTTCTGACCATACATGGTGAAGACTCCTCTATGTGGTATTTATTTTGTTATTAACACACTTGGCTCCTAAAAAGGAGAAAATTGTTCCTTGTTTTTGTAGAAAAATATTTTTAAAAAAAATCAAATAAGTTATATAAGAACATCAGTGAAAAAGTCATTTAAGATAACACACACTAAAATAATGAAGGAACTATAAAATTGTACGTTCTCTGTTATCGATACATTTTGTATACACCGATATTACTGGCTTTGTAATTTAATGAGTATTTTTGTCAAGATTTATAATTTTTACACACTAGAGCATCTCAGAAACTCTCAAACAACATTGGCATACACTATTCCTTGGGGAAGGTAAGTTGGTGTCCTAAGTATCATATTGAAGACGATTTATAGCACAGAGGATCAAAGTCCTTGAAGAGGGCTATCAACTTGAGATGATTAACTAGTCATACTTTTTACTTTTGTGTATTTGAGGCAGAAACAAAAGTAGAACTGTTATGGTTTGCTAGTTAGCAATGAAACTCGGGATGAGCTGCACAGTCCCCTTGATGTAAAGGAGTTCTGGTGCCTGCAACACATGGCTTATCTGAAGAATTCTTACAGTGCTCAAAAACCTTCTTTATAAATGGGCTTAAGCAAGCAGTGTCCATTGGATGAATCTGAAATTTCTTTAAAATCTTACTTACCTTAATTCTGAATATATGTATCTCCAAATGACAAATCTGTTATCACCTATAATTTCCTTCCCTCTCTCTCTCTTGCTTTCTTATCCTTTTTCTCTCTCAGACACACACAGTCCATAAACAAATAATCTACTTAAAGTATTCAGACTTGACCTTGCATATTCATGGGTATTATTCAATACTACATTTATTGCAGATTAAATGCCAACATGCATTTGAAATACTTTATTCTCTAAGGCCACTTCATTTTCCTTTAAATAAACAGAACCAAATAATAAACAGTTTACTGTAAAAAAGATATTTCTACTTATTTTAATGTGAAGATTCACTTACTGAGAAAAATAGTTCTTGCTTTTACTGTTCTGAAGTAAGAATTAAACTGGTTAACATTTTTTATCATTACCAGTGAATCAATGTTATATTTCAAGAATGTTTTTGGAGTTTTGCCTCAGCTTTCTACTAATTTTAAATTCATTAATTCAAAACTTCAAGGCATTTGAATTTGGTTTTTTTAATTTATTTTTATACATTTATTAGTGCATGATAGTCTCACATCATAATGTAGTTCATAGAGATACTAACACACATGCATACCGCACTTGGTGGGCTTTCCCTTAGCTCCCTCCCTACTCTCTCCCTTCCCCATACAGGTATTGAGATTGGCATTGGTGTTCTCACATATGGACTTAATGTCAGCGCAAGTGATTCTTTCACTGACTCCACCCCACTTCCTAGACCACTGAAGTCTCCATCTGAAGTCCCTCTGGTACCCTAATTACTTCCTAGCTTCTGTATGTGACAGGAAACATGTGATCCTTTACTTTTTGTGACTGGCTAGTGTCACTTAACATAATACTCTCCAGGTCCATCCATTTTCTTGCAAATGACATGATTTTGTTCTTCTTTATTGCTGAGTAGAATTCCATTGTGTGCATATCCCATAATTTTGTAATTCATTCATCTGTTGATAAATATCTAGGTTGGTTCTATAATTTGTCTATTGTGAATTGTGTTGGTATAAACATGGGTATGCATATATTACCATAATGGTCTGATTTCAGTCCCTTTGGAAAGATACCCAGCTGCATCATATGGTGGATCCATTCCTAATTTTCTGAGGACTCCACACTGATCTCCATAGCGGCTATACCCATTTACAATCCCACCAATGATGTATAAGAGCTCCTAGTTCCCCACATCATGGCCAGCATTTATTATTGTTTGACTTCTTGATGATTGTCATCTGACTGGGGTTAGATGGAATCTCAGTGTAGTTTTGATTTGCATCTCCCTGGTTGCTAATAATGTTGAACATTTTTTTTCATGTATTTATTGACTATTTGTATTCAAGTTTGGTGTCATCAAATTCAATGTTCCTTGTTCTTGTTTAGTTTTGATGCTTATTAAAGTACCTTAAATACAACAGTATATTAAACAATATAAAAACCACCTACACATACACATGTACCTTAAATAGTATAGTATATTAAACAATATAAAAACCACCTACACATACACACACACACACACACACACACACACAAACATGGTGGAGTAGAGGAAAGTTACACTTCCCACTAGTTCTGTAGCTCAGAATAGAAACAAAGAGCTGTCTGCTTATATGTCTGTATAAAAATGAACCTCATTATACTGGATAACTGCCATGTGCTAATAAAAGTATTTAAAATAAATAAATAAGCCCCACCTATAGCCTACATCTATCCTAGATGGATACAAGCACATCTGTATGCATTATCTTACCCTTTATTAGTTTACTAATCACATCAGATAGATGAAAACAATGCATACTTCTAAGTCCATGCACCAAAGATGTTGTGTGTGTGTGTGTGTGTGTGTGTGTGTGTGTGTGTGTGTGTGTGATTTTTATGTGGTGGTCCACAGGTTGAAATACAGATATGTAGGTGAGTGAGGAAGGTTCACCAAGAATGGTTTGTACCATCTATTCCCCTTCAGTTAAGAATCCTTATGATGTTCCAGGTTTGTTTTTTAACTTTGGTGGAGTTAAACCACAACAGCTCAATATTGTATAACTTTTCATATTTAGTTTCAATTAGAGCTACTAATTAATGAACCCAAGTCTGCCTGCATGATAGTGCAGTGGCAATACGGTGGCCTTGGCACACTACGGCTTAGCTCCACTGTATGTTCACATTTGGGAGCAGAGTGTGGTGATGGTTGGACGTGGCTTTGGAGTTTGCTGGGTCACTGAAAGTGGAGTGGTCACAGCGATACTGAGGTGACAGCCACCTGGATTTCCTGCTTGTCATGCTTCTGGCCCACCGAGTCTAGCTGCTCTTTGTCGGGGGAGGTGTATAAGTGACCACAAGCATGAAACACAACACTTCACACTCGCTCCCATGATATCACATTTAAAATGCTTTCGAATTCAAATGCCTGGCAGTTTGGAATTAATGTGTTTAAAATCACATCAGGAAGCTAGGGAAAAAGAAAAACTCTTGATTACAGTGCACTGGGAAGCTTAATTATTTGCTATTATCATAGAAATTATCTTTTGTTGTGGATATAAGAAGCAATTGGGGATTTTTAAAGCTTATTTTTAAAGAAGGATGAATTGTACATAATCTATAATGAATCCCCTGAAATTTTTTGGTTAAATATTACTCTGATAATAACTTAGATCACTCCACTAATAATGCAAATGTGCAAATATATTCTAAAGTAAGAAGCTGCTCTTCACATGCTGATGAATGTTAATGTTAGCATACTTTCCCTGAGTAGCTAGTGGGGTCAAACATTATTAAAATGAAAATCATTAAATCTGATTATGAACTGATATCATCTTGGTGATGTCTTTGCTCAATGCATATTGTTCTTTCATATTTCCACCATTATATACAAAAAAATGGAAGAAGAATGCTCCCCTTCTTCCTCCAGGAGGAATAACTCTGCCTTCCATGGTAGGAAACTCAGCCAGCGACCTTCCTCTCAGAGGCAGGAGTGAGTTATCTACAGGCTCAGCCTTGAGGGGCCGTGTGAATGGGCCCTGAGTTTGGACAATAAAAGGAGAAGATGAGTCTCTTGGGGATTCTCTCTGAACTTATGGTATCCAAAGATGTGATTTAAGTTTGTAAGGTATTTTGAAACTTGAACAAAAATTTGTAATTGCTACACATAGTTTTCTCCTCTAAATGAGATATATAGGAGTGTGTGAGTACATCTATGAGCATACATATATTTTTTTCCATTTAACTTTGTTTCCAAGTTTGAGTAGGAAAGTAATGTAATAGTAAATGGTCTGCCTCTACTATTACTTCATTTTTCTAAAATATGTGAATATCTATGACTCGAATTCCTGAAAAACTGCTTACTTCTGGACAACAAACCATCACATCTTCCATTTCTTGCAAAGGGACCAATGGGCTCCTCTTTTGGAAATTCAGCTTCACTTGTTGCACTAGAAGAAGTAATTTAATAATAATAGTCTATATTTATAGAGGACCAACACATGCCAGACATTTTTCTAAGAAATTATATGTATTAATTAATTTATTCCACATGACAACTCTGTGAGGGAATTATTATCCCCACTTTAAAAATAAGTTAACCGGGGCAGAGAGAGGTTAAACAATTTGCCTAAGGCTGCACATCAAGTCAGGACTGGCAGGACAGCAGCCCTGCAGTCTGGGTCCTAGGCTCTTAACGCTTACACTAGACTGTGATCGTTCTACTGGGTTCTGATGACAGTAAATTGCATACATTCCATCTTTTTTTTTTTTTTTTTTTTGTGGTACTGGAGATTGAACCCAGGGGCATTCTACCTCCAAGTTACATCCCCAGTCCTGTTTTTTATTCTTTATTTTGAAACAGAGTCTCACTAAGTTGCAGAGAGTCTCATACTTGCTGAGGCTGTCCTCGAACCTGTGATCCTCCTATCTCAGCCTCCCAAATACTGGGATTACAAGTATGTGCCACCATGCCCAGCCCATGCATTCTGTCTTAGCAGCACCTTGATATTCTCCTGCTCAAAGCTCCCAGCGTGTCCTCCCTGGCCTGCTGAGAGAGCTTCCGGATAGAACCCTCAACCTTTGGGTCTGCAAGGCTAATGAAAGGAGGCTGCCCTCCAAGCTCCATAGAGAGGGCTAAGCATCAGTACAAGTCCTCAGGGTGGGAACACAGTCATTATAGAACAGTAAAGTAAGTGATGGAAGGTGATCAGGAAGAAAAGAGAGGGGGGGAGGGAGGAAAAGAAGGTGGAAGGAATGGAGACACTCCTCAATTCCATTTTATCTGGCTTTTTTATTCTCCCAGATGCCACGTACTCAGTACTTTGGACCCTCTGAACACGCTCCTTCCTTGGCATGCAATGTCCTTCTCTTCCCTTACCTGATGCTATCTTTCATCCATTCAGGCCTGGCTTTAGCACTACCTCTTCCAGAAATTCATCCTTCATGTGCTTCCCCTAGCAAGCAGGATCCCTCTTTACCTGGCCCTCAAATCCGCTATTCATGTTTCTGTTTAGTGCTCATTTCTTTCTCACTTCAGTCCCAGAGAGCCACCCATTTCCCTGTTGTCCACAGACTGCAGGTCTCAGGATAGCGGAGGTGGAGCCTCATGCCCTCAAACCCTCATGCTCGTCAACACTGAACGCGACAGCAAATGCATGACACCCCCGGGACTCTGACACTGCTTCCCACCACCTGTCTGACTTGTGCCCGGTGAGCTTTATCTCTACATCCATTTTATCACAGGTGCATGATGAAGTCCCAGCTCTGGCTGGGACACAAACCCAGATCTCTGCTTCCAAAGCCGAACCTCTTTCTCATATGCCCTTCTCTGCCTCCTTTCAGTCTGCCCTCACCTCTAAGCTGCCTGCTTGACAGGACACATCCTGCATCCGAAAGGAAAAACAATGGGCAGGATCACACCTGTCCTAAGAAGCAGGTGTGGGAATAAATGGGAATCCACTTATGCAAAAAGCAGCCCAGTAGAGGGTCAGTGAAGTCTGACCTGCAGCTTTCTAAACGGCATCTCATCTCTCAACACTTGTTGAGTAAGAAAGCTGCAGTTTGTTAAATGAATATTAATATAAAGAAGACAAACTCAAGGAACTCTAGCCCTTTAATCTTACTGAAAACTTGGAAAAACTTAAACTCACATTAGAAATTATTTAGTATTCTCTTTATATGCAATTGTACAAAGGTGTTCCAGGTAAACCCACCAGTTCTAAAATGATTCAGAGAATGTATATGGCTAGAATTGGTATCATTGTGCAGAAGAGATTGTTAGTGGAGCACTTTTCTTGGGAAATTAGATAAACTATTACCCCAACAATTACCACAGATTGCTGTGAAGCAAATATTGTTACTCTGATAAAAAAAAATCTGACTAATTAATTAAGCAGGCTTATTACTGCCTTCAGAAAAAAAAAGACAAAAAAAGCATTAGGAATTTTCATTAAAGAAACGACAGGAACCCAAGCAAGAGCAAGATGCAAAGTAGCAACTTTATATAAATCACTCCCAGGTGGTAACACGAGCATCTGAGAAAGGCACGCACACCATACACGCCGTACACGCACCATCAGGTCCCTAGGATGCTATTCCAAAGATGCACCTGTCATTCCATTGTCTGAAAGAGTCAATGCATTTTCTCAGTTTAGAACTCAATTTCCTCCTGGGAAATAACACATGTGCAGAGGAAAGCAGGCTGAACTAGGGCAGATGCATCCAAAGGGCATTAAGCCATTCAATCCATAGGACTGTTCCATCCATGTTTTTACTAGGCAGGCCAGCTATGAATCATAAGTTAATAGATTTGTAGTCCGATGATTTGTGCCGTGCAACATGACAGGTGAGATTACTCACCAGCAGCACAGGAGAGAACACCTACTTTTAAGAGTGTCCTCTTCAGAAACATGAATTTAACCACAACCTATTTTCAATCATCTTTAAACGGTGTTTAAATTGCTTCACTAATGCTGGGATTGGAAATGCTGGCAGAAAACATCTCCACGTGGAATCAGGTTGACATGTAGCTACAACATTCCATTAATTATGTGCCCATTCTCTGTAGAGTTGTGCTTACAGGCTGCATATTAAGATTGACTTCAGGGTTTGGGATGGGTCTTTTCTAACAGAAAAGAATCTTCATAAACTTGTCAGACCTGGGATAAAATCAGAAAAAAGGAATTTGTTTTGCCTAAGAAAAATGAAATCTAAATAGTCTTTAGCAAATAATTAGAGAACATAGAACCACTTCTTTGGAAAATTTAGTAGCAATTGATTAAACAAAAGAGGAGAGATAATGACTGATGATGAAAAGAGTAGTAATAAAATATTATAAATAACTTTATGTCAATTAACTCCACAGCACAGATGAAGTAGATAAATTCTATAAAATCTTGATTTACCAAAATTGACTTAAGAAGAAATGAAATGTATGAATATCTCTACACAAAATAAACTGAATTTGTGCTCAAAAGGTCTCCACATAGACACTACCAGACACTTCCAGGACCAGATAACTTCACCAGATGTTATCAAACATTTCAAGAAGAAATAGTATCAATCTTACACATTCTTTGTCAGAAAATAAAAGGAGGACAGAACATTTTTTCAACTCATTTTATGAGGGCAACATAACTCTGATAGAAAAACCTGACAAAAATATTACAATAAAAGTCATACCCCAGACCAGTATTTCTTATGAGCAGAGATGGGGAAAAATCTCTACAAAATATTGGTGAAGTGTGAATGAGTGATGTTAATCTGAGGAAAGCAAAGTTGAGAGAACAAATATCAATCAATGTAGTTGACCACATTAACAAACTCATGCAAGGAAGTCGTTTTACATATCCCCATTCATGATGAAACCTAAGAAGAGAAAGAAACCTTCTTAACCTGGTGTCTACCAAACACCTATGGCTGGGCTCATACTTAACTGTTAAAAGAAAAAAATGCTTTTTTCCCTCAAATCTTGACTAAGCTAAGTTATTCATCTTTATTGCTTTTTTATTTGGATTTAGATGTCCTAGTAAATGCAATAAAGCAAGAGAAAACTATAGAGGCTGTAAAGGAAGAAATATAAAATTGTCTCCATTTTTAGATGGTGTGATTATCTGTGTAGAAATCCTAGAGGATCTCTAGGAAAACCTAGTAGAACTATTAAATTAATTCAGCAAAATACAAAGCTGATAAATAAATATTAATTATATTTAAGTATTAGTAGCAAAACATGGGAAAATAAAATTATGAAAAGAATACTACACCAAAGTGCTAAAAACTATAAACTACTTGATACTCAACTTTTAAAAGATAATCTACAAATTAGGGATTAGAAGACTTGCTATTTTCAATTCTGACCTGTAATCCTATAATAGAAGCAAAATAGTACCAGAAAAACAAAGGTTTTTTATTGTTAATGGTTATAGATTTTTTTGGGAAAAGACCACTCGTGTAAAATGGTCATCAATCAGCTGATATTCATTAATCTAGTCTTAATTCACTAAGATCAAAAAAAGAAAAACAAACCTCCAAATCATTGGTGTGATTTCCACAGGTATCAGACAGGTTACATTCTCTGGACTGATTCTCTTGTGTGGAACAATCTTTCTCCCACAGTCCTGGCTATTGGTAATGGGCATACTTTGAAGAACAGTTTCTTGACCATAAATCATCACTTAGTTTAACTAAAATGCCTGGGACCAGATCCTGTTTACCCAGAAAAGCAAAAAGGGGGATTGGGTAGCTTTCCAGATATAACTAGGAAATGTGAGGTTTTCATGTGTTAACAGAATTCAGAATATAATTTTTTTTTTTCATCCAGAATCCTAGGTATACCAGGAAATTTGACAGACCACGTCCCAGGACTATGGCAGTATCCTCAAGTGGTTTACAGCTCAGGGAGAAGAGATCTCGAACCTTGGAGGCAGGCATTATGCTTGGGTTCCTGCGGTATGTATCCAGGACCATGTGCCTGGGTCTTAGAATTACAAAGTAGGAAGAAAACAGGCAGGGTTGCTCCTTAGCTTCAGTGCCAGAAGAAGAAAGTCCTGGATGTATCAGAACAAAGGTGAATCTGGCCAGGGCCATGGGAAACAGCCAAGGGACCAAGAATACAGAAGTAGAGCCAGAGGAACTTGACAAGCCTGGAAAGTTTCAGAATTCAATTCCAGGAGAAGGGATCTCAATGCAAGGTGGAGGTTTGGTTATAAAATTAGAATGAGACAGGCAGAGCCCAGAGACATGGAGTGGGGAGGGAAGCTAACAGGAGAGGCATCTGTACTATCTATCCAGTGACCAGGACCTCATTGCATGAGAGAGAAGAGCCTTTCAGAGAAATGGTCCACCCAGGAGAACCCTGGAAGGAAAACTGCCTTCTATCCAGATGCCAAGTCTTTGGCAAGAGAACACAGAGTCCTGTAGACTCTTCGGTCTGCCTATTGATCTCCAGATCCACAGGGAGAAGGTAGAGCAAAACTGAACCAGGTGTGAGAAGTTTTCTACAGAGGCCTGAGGATGGGTAGTTGGAAGAGTGTGTCTACCTGAGAAAATCTCTGGAATAACTGAATGTTACAGGAGGAACAGGTCTTCGAACAGATGAGCAAGTATTATTTTAGCAGTTACCGGGTACCAAGTCCACATAAAGAATACCACAGATTCTGGGTTGCGCTTGGGAAAAAAACCTATTCATTCATCCTTTCTTTTTCTCCTAATTCTTCCAGAACCATCCATATCTTATTGCTCGATTTACTGTTTTCCCAATAGTTTCAATCATTATAGATTTTCATGCTTGTCAAAAGTTTATTAGTCTAGATACAACTGTTCAAATATTGAAAAACTCTATGTTTTAGCTCTTCAGTTCTCAAGATGTCCTGCTGCCTTTCCCCTCCCTGTTTTAATTGTTTCTCATAACAAAAACAGATGTTGTTCATTATTTTGAATCGGGGAAACTTTTCCCAAGTGTCCATCCTCTAATTTAGTTAGTCTTAGTAAGTTCGTTTTGCCCCATATGATTTAAAAGTGTGTGTCTGTGTGTAATGCATTTTTATTTCATTACTCTTCTCAATATTCAAGTTTAATTATGTTTAACTATAGGATCCCTAGGTGAACTGTATCTAAGTAATTAGTAGGTGATCATAACTGGATATACTTGTTCTCCCTACAAGGAATTGAAAGTTACTTTTGCTAAAGAAGCTTATTAAAACTCTCAATGGGCAATTGCTGTATTTAACCTTGCTTTTGATCAGAATTTTCATTGAACTCAACTACCTCTGCACTTCAGTTCCTGCAGGCCAAATACGGCATATTCTCCGGGGGCTCAGAACAGCAGCCTCGGTAACACCCTAAATCTTGTGTTCTTCTACCACATGGTTCTTGAAGTAGCATCCACTTCCTCATCTCCGTGAGTAAGTGGACATTTTGACCAATAGGGTCTGGCAGAAGCGACTTTATCAACTGCAAGCATTGACTCTCACCGTCAGGTGAGACCCTGGGCTGTGAGACACCATGGGGTGGGGAGGCCCCGAAACACAGGAACACAGAAGCACTGGGCACAGGAGTTAAGAAGCTGTCTCGGAAGTAGATCCTCCAGCCCAGACCCCTCACAGATGCCACGCTGATCACAGACACATGGTCCAGTGGAATCCTCTTAGACCACATAGTCATAGCCAGAATAAAAATGTTTGGAGCAACTAAAAATCACGATAGTTTTTCCTTTGCATCATGGTTGAAATGTGTGCTAAGATTCAGGATGGCAGGCTCTTGGTGTATCATCCACTCAGTCCAGGCGCCTGACCTCCCCATCCCTTTCCTTCCTCATCTTTCAAAAGAAGACCTTGATTATATCATTCCTAAGGCCCACTGATCTTTATTATTTAACCTGCTCTTTCCTGCCCACTGGTCCTCTATTCCCTCCTTCTCCTCCTCCATCTCCTGTTCCCCACACTCCCCTCAGGAATTTAGTAACAAAAAGCTCTTCAAAAACACGGGGGATGTTTTGAAGGTGGAAGGTTCTAAAACTGGATGGTGGTGACAGCGGCATGAGCCTATACATTACTGAAATTCATTGAAGCGTACACTAAAATAGGTGAATTTCATGCTACGTAAATTATGCTTCAATAAAACTATTTTTAAAGCCCAGGAAAAAAAAAACCCTCAAACTAGCAGAATGACTGAAAGAAATCCCGATGGCAATTATTTGCTTAGTTGGTGTGTGTTATTGTCCACAGTAAGATATTTGAAATGCACTTAAATTTTTAAAATACAGCTCCTGGCACAACCTAAGAGGAAAGTCAGATGGCCACTGACCTAAATACAGTCTGCTTGGCTTCTCTCTCCTGGAAGGCTGCATGCTGCCTAGTGATTCTGGACTCTGGGGTTAGATTTGAACCCAAGACGCGGTACTCCATCATGTTGCTGCTTGACTTTGGGCAAGAAGGACCGTATTTTCTGCACCTTTAAAATGGGCTAATAGCAATTATTTCATAAGTCTGTGGTGAGGATTAGCTGAAAACACACACACACACACACACACACACACACATACACACACACACACACACACTGCACACCACAGCGCCTGTGCACACAGTGGACATCCACTGAGCTTTTGTTCCAAAGGCAAAAGAGCTCTGACGGAGGGCCTGTCTGAGAAAGGGAAACCCAGAGCCCTCTGCTTCCAGATGCTCCTAGAGGAAGTCTGATGGAAGGCTGCTCGCCGTGTCTCTGGATATAATGCCCAGCTCTCAGGTGCACCCCAAACCATGTTCTGTTTCCAGGTGCCCTGCTCTGGCTTCCATATCATCTTCCTTGAGAGGCAGAGAAATCCTTCTCACTGACACACAGACCTGTCAACCTCTTATGTGGACAGCTCATTACCCCCCAGAAAGGGGCAGGGAGAAAGGAAGGGTAGCTATGATATCTTCTCATACCCCTTCCTTTACTCTCAGTAGTATTAAAATACAGCAAAAACATGCCTTCCCACTGTTTCCTAGACTTCCTCACTGCTCTATAGTTTTCCCATCAGTAAGAGTTTTGTAGGAATAACCAAGAGCAACTTTTTCCTCACCAAAGTAAGATCTTCCCTTTGCTTAAGTGTCGTATCTGTTATTCATATTTTAATTGAGATACTACTGATTGCCTAGCCAGGTAGAAGAAAGAGCAGGACATGATCCTGCAGTGAGATGCTCTAGCCCCTGCCCAGAACACCTGACTGTCCAGTAATGGAGGAGACACAGGGCCAGTGGCTGCTGGGGCTTCAGAAAGCCTTCAGAAAGAAACTGCAAGCTACAGAAAGCATAGAGGGAATGAGTGTGCTCTGGGGTTTTGAAGCATCAGAAAAAAATATATTAGGGAAAAAAATGTGCTTGTCAGAAGACCAGAAACTTTTCACTCTTTGGCTTTCAGTATTTTGTTGTTGTTGTTTAATTTAATCTTTCACTTGCCTTTCCTTAATACTTTGAGTTCTCCTATGCCTCGTATTGCAAGTCATTATCAAATAGTCCAACAGTGATTTGCTTAGTGATAATCCAGTATAACATCTGGTTTCTACCATCAATTGAATAATCCATGGTTTATTTGAGCAAGGAGACGAACGCCTGGGAAACGGCTTAATGTCATTAAGCCCCACGCTGTGCAAAAGACATGGTGCATTTCTTCATGGGAGTTGAGCGAACAGACATGGATCCAAGCTAAAGCAATCCAGAGTGGCTTTCTGGAGGAGGCAGGCCTCTGTAAATGGCAAGAACTTAGAGATGCAAAAGTCTCAGGTGGGATTCCAGAAAGGAGTGCTAAGCAAGGATGCCTCTATGGTCCCCCATTTATTTATTTATTTATTTTTTTTGCGGTACTGGGGATTGAACTCAGAGGCATTCTACCTCCGAGCTACACCCCCAGCCCTATTTTTTATTCTTTATTTTGAAACCGAGTCTCACTAAGTTGCGGAGTGCCTCACTAGGTAGCTGAGGCTGGCCGCGAACCCGGATCCTCCGGTCTCAGCCTCCCAAATGCTGGGATTACAAGCGTGCGCCACCACGCCCGGCCTGGTCCCCATTTAAAATAAGGCTCTGTCTGCAGGACTCCAGAGGAGCTATTTGAAAAGTAAAAAGTGTTGTCAATAATCTGGTAGCTCTGTCTACATAATGTCCATTCATACAATTAATTTTCTCCCTGTAAGTCCACCGACACAGGATGATCCATGCACATGTCTGCTTCCCTGACCACAATGAGCTCTCTTGCAAGCAGGGACTATATCTTACTGGTGATGAGTCCTTGTCACTTGGCATAATGCTGTGTCAGTTTCAGAACTCAGGAAGCACAGGGGGAGCGGGTGAAGTTGGGTTTTCTTTTGTCCCTTTACATGAGTGATTTGTTTTCATATCTTCTAACTCATTCACAACTGAGGGCAACTTTGCTGCAGACCTACCCCACAGCCCAGGGATATTAGACAAAATCTGGAGATGGCGCCATTGGCGTCTGTCAGGTGGAGGCCAGGGATGCTGCTGAGCTTTCCATGATGCACAGGACAGACCTCTCACCAAAAATGACCTGGCCCACACATGCACAGGGCCAAGACTGGGACCCACACAAGGAGGAAAACGGGAGCTGTGGATGTCCTGGGTGTGTTATCTCTTGAACTTGAATTGTGCTTGACTCTTAAAAAAAGTGAGGGGGAAGAACCCTTTTCCTTTCAAGATAACTGTACTTTGTGTCCTGGGGGGCTTAGCAGCAGTGTCAATGGTGTGTCACGGGTCATCTCATCTGCGGGCACTCTGCACTGGAAAGTGACTGTGTCCAGAGAACGTGAGAGGAATAGGTGGTGCAGGGGGCCGACTTCTGGACGGCGACTGACATGCCAACAGGCTCAGTGGACTAGCTGGAAACCCGCTCTTACGTTCTGGGTGATTCCACAGGCACAAGCTGTGGTGTATATACTGCATGAAGTGCTAGTTTTTTGAAATAAATGATAGATAACTCAATGAGACATCAATGAAGGAAGAAAATGCACATTTCTTCACGATGTCTTTAAAACAAAGGATGGACAGATAGATGATAGATACGTGGATGGATGGATGGATGGATGGACTGACTGATGGACAGACTGACGTAACCCTCATCTGAGGCCACAGTCAGGGTCACTATCCTGACTATCCACAACATTCTCTAATATTCTGCATTGTGTCTGCATACAATGCAATCACCAGATTAGGGGAACACTTGGCCATTTCTGTTTTTGATTAGCACTTGGAAGAAAGCTATACAAAAAGGCAAGGATGATGTTAATATTGTGTACCAAATGGCTTCTGAATCTAGCCAACTTTAGGCTTCAGAGAGGAGAAACTGCCCTAGAACCTAAGCGAGAGTATTGTTCTAGAGATTCAAGAGTGAAGCCAAAATGAGCTGGTTCTGAGATCCAGGTTCAGAATTCAGCCTACTCCACATTTCCACATACACAAGTTGGAAGTTCTCCTCATAAAACACAGGTGGAAGCAGACAGAAAGTCCCTCAGAGCCCCTTCATGTTAAGGAAGAGATGAGACTGGCCCAGGCAGGGGAGCCACTTGCTATCTCCAGGCCACTGAACTGGCTGTGGCACCTCACATGACCTGCACTGCCTCTGAACTTACCTGACGCCGCTCCTGTCCTTGCTTGGGCCACCTTCTCATTCCTATTATTCTTCTTTCACACCAACCCAAGGAATTGGCCCATTACTCACAGAGGTGGCAGAAGTCATCTGCCCATGAAGGTGAGAGGTGACGGTGGGGGAGGGGGCAGGGACCCTTGACTATGGCAGGGCCCTGCTGCAGGGGAAGCACACCTACTACTTAGGGAGGTTTTTTTTTTTTTTTTACTCAACCTGGAAAACAATGCACAGTAATGAACATTATAGAAGAGTTAATATGAAATTATCCACAGGACACCTGACCCTGTTTAAGCAACTGTACTTATCAGGGCATTTATCCACTGTAAGATGGAATAATCTCATCTTAAGAAGCCCATTTCCTGGTCTTTCCTCTCCCAAGAGATGCTTAGAGCGAAAACCAAATTGAATGGTTTGCAAAAGAAAGGAGAGTTGAGGGAAGCATTATTGATTTTTTAAAATCATATTACCATATTGTTGCTTTTTAGGTGGTTATGTCCCTCCTAAAGGATAATTTGTCCTTCACGAAACTTCTCTAACAAACATAACTGGAAGTACTAGAGTACCAAATGTAAGTAGAATGTATTCTATTTGCTCTGAGAGCCAGAGCAAATAGTAAAATATGGCCACTTATATCACCAAATAATTAATACATTCTTAAATAGCTCCAGCAATATTCAGTGTGCTCCCCACGCCCACCAAGTCAGTCTCTAACTGGGCATGTTGGGGCCAAGAGACAGGAGAGGGAGGGCCCGCATAGAGCTGTGGCGGGTGGTGGGTGTAGATCTTGGAAGGCCATGTCTTGGTCTCTGCAGGAAGGGGAAGGGGGCCTGCTGAAGGTGGAAATGTTCCCAGGACAGGACAGACTCCTGGTGAGGAAGAAGGTCACTGAGGAGCAGAGGTGTTCACTTCCAGGATCTGGGACAGGTGAAGAGGAAGCTACAGAGCACAGGGAGAGAAAGGGAGAAGGCCCTTATCTTACTTTCTCACAGAGCTAGTTTAGGATGCCAGAATTAAACGTAACAGAAATTTTGTTTTAACGATGAAAACTCAGATGACACAAGTAAAGAAAAATACAGAAGAAACCTAAAATGTGATTTTGTGTATGTGTTTCATTTTTGCATTGACTATGATTGCAAGTCAATTGTCGACATGCTAAATGACTTTTTTTCACATTCTCCCTCTCTTATCTCCCAGGAAGCTTTATTACTCTTGGTATCAGAGTAATCTCTTTCATATCCACAATCACTGTGTGACCAGTAAGTTCAGAGGACCTACTGGCCTGTGTACAGAGTTGACAGTCAGGAATTTTACTTTCTAATCAAGAAGAAATGGCTGCCACAATTATTAAAATAAAAATTAAATACAGCTGGGCATGGTGGCATGCACCTGTAATCCAAGAGACAGAAGGATAGCAGGTTTGAGGCCAGCATGGAGGTAACTTAGTCAGACCTGTTTCAAAACAAAAAATATAAAGGTTTGGGGGTATAGTTCAGAGGTAGAATATCCTCTGCACTGATTCTGCAGTTAACATCTGAATGGAAGCTGAGGAGGGGCTCTGTAAGGGGTATTTTGCCAGAATAACTTAAAATGAGATATTTAGCCAATCAACTTATTAAGACAGAATTTGTGAGTCTAATTTAAACCATTATTTTGCAGCGAGTGCCCTCTGGTCCCTTAATTCATCAGTTTCCTTCATAGCCCATGTGTTAGACACGCACTTAACTGCACTTGATTTTGTGCTGCTGGCTTCTTCCCCAGCTGAGGAGCTCTGTCAAGTGAAGCTTGATGTCACAGCCTCATCAGTTAATGCAAAAAGAATGAACTCATCAATAAATATGAATCAAGATCCCGGAAGACGAGGAAGAACACAGAAGCAACCACATGTGAGGAGAATTATTCGTTTTTTCTTGAAGCATATTCAGAAAGCCTGTATGTTAGCAGGCACCTAGGATTTTTTTTAATATACTTTGATTGGTGCATTGTAATTATACATGATAACAGGTTCAGAGTGACAGAAACATACATGCACACAGCACTTGGTGTTTTTCCTTTTGGGTCCCACCAGGCTGCTGCCTACCTACTTCCTGTACATGGTTGCTGAGATTGGCAGTGATACCTTCATGTATGCCATAGCATCATTTGAAGTGTTTCCTTCATCAAGCTTCCTTTTTCCTCCCCTCCCCCAGCCCTCTTCCCCTAGTCCACTGGTCTCTCTCATTTAACTGAATAACTGAAGTCCTCTTTGTTTCCTATTTTTCTCTCCAGCTTCCATATATATATATATATATATATATATATATATATATATATATATATATATATATATATATATAATACATACAACCCTTTACTTTCAGAGATTGGCTATTCTCACTTAGCATAATATTCTCTAGTTCCATTCATTTTCCTAAAAATACCATAATTTTGTTCTTCTTTTGGCTGATTAAAATTCCACTCTGTCTGTACATATATTATATATTTGTTATCCATTCATCTGTTGTCAGATACCTACATTGGTCCATAATTTGGCTGTTATGAAATTGTGCTGCTATAAACATGGATATGCATGTATCACTATAGTATTCTGACTTTAGTTATTTTGGTATCTTTGGAAAGATGTCAAGGCATAATATACCTGGTCATATGGTGCTTCTGTTCGTAGTCTTCTGTTCTCCATACTTGCCAGCATGTCTTATTGCTTGTGTTCTGAATAATTGCCATTCCAACTGGAGTTAGATATAGAATCTCAGTGTAGTTTTGATTTTCATTTCACTGGTTGCTAATGACAGTGAACACATTTTCATATTTACTTGCCATTTGTATTTCTTCTTTTGAGAATTGTCTATTCAGTTCAGTTACCCATTTTAATTGCATTGTTAGTGTTCAGCTTTTTAAAGTTCTTTTTATATTCTAGATATCAGTTTTCTATCAAAGAAGTAGCTGGCAAAGATTTTCTCCCATTCTTTAGGCTCCCTCTTCAGAATCCTGATTGTTTCCTTTGCTGTGCAGAAGCTTAGTAATTTTATGGCATCCCATTTATTGATTCTCAGTTTATTTCCTGAGCTTTGGGGATCTTACTGGGGGAGTCTCCACCAGTGCCTGTATTTTGGAAAGTTGGCCCTATTCCTTCTTCTAGTAATTGCAAAGTCTCTGATCTAATTTCTAGGTCACTGATCTATCTTGAACTCACTCTTGTGCAGGGTGAGAGCTTGGAGTCTAATTCCATTCTTCTACATACGGTTATTCAGTTTTCCAAAACCATTTGTTGAAAAGGCTGTCTTTTCTTCAGCATATGTTTTTGGCTTAGGAAATACTTTAAACCAGAGCAGAAATCAATGAAGTAATGAATAAAAATATAATCCAAATGATCAATAAAACAAAGGCTGTGGTTTAAGAAGACAAATAAGATTGGAAAACACTTAACAAACCTAAACAAAAGAAAGAGAGAACTGGCTCAAATTACCAAAAGATAAAAAAGGACATATAACCACAGATTGCATGGAAATTCAGAAGATCATTAAAAACTATTTTTAAAACTTATACTTCAATAAACTGGCAACCCTGTGACAAATGTCTAGACACATATAATCTACCTAAATTTATATAGAGAGCCTAAACAGACCAACACTAAGCAAAGATATTGTAGCAGTAATAAAGACCATTCCAACAAAGCAAAGTCCAGGATCAGATTCTTAGCTGAATTATATAAGACCTATGAAGAAGAACTAAGCTTAAGTTACCTCAAATTATTCCATGAAATAGAAAGATGAAATGCTTCCAAACACATTCTACAAAGCTAAAACCGAGTGAAGATACCTCAAGAAAAAAATTTCAAACCAACATCCATGATGAACATAGATACAAAAATTCTTAGTAAAATACTAGCAATTTGCATTCAAAACCACATCAAGAATCAAGGCTAGTTTAACATCTGTAAGTGAATAAATGTAATTAATCACACAAATGAAACTAAAGACAAAAATCACATGATTATCTCAATAGCTGCAGGCAAAGTTTTTGACAAAACCCAACACTCATTCATGTTAAAGACACTGAGGAAATTAGGGATACAAGAAACTTACCTGACCATCATAAAGGTAATACATGACAAACCCAAAGACAACATTATACTGAATGGGAAAAAAACTGAAAGTATTTCCCTTAAAGTTAAGAACAAGACAAGGATGCCTACTGTCACCAATTCCTGTTCAATATGGTGCTTGAGATTCTAGCCGGAGCAGTAAGACAAGAGAAGGAAATGAAAGGTATACAAAAAAGGAATAACTGAAACTATCTCTGTTCACAGATTACATGATTCTATACTTGGAAGATTCAAAAAACTCAACCAATAACCTTCTAGAACTGATAATAAACAAATTCAGCAAAGTAGCCAGATACAAAATTAACTTAGGAAAGTCAACAGATTTTCTATACACCAACCATGAATCCACTGAAAAAGAAATTCAGAAACAATTCCATTCAAAATAGTCTAAAAAAAAAACTTGGAAAAAATCTAACCAAGAAGATAAAAGACATCTAAATGAAAAATTACAGAACACTAATGAAGGAACTTGAAGGCCATCCATGTTTGTGGATAGGCCGTGTAATGGTTAGATATAGCAAGGCCCCTTGAAGAACTCATAAATTGGTGTTTGGAGTTGAGATATTTGAGTCTTGAAGGTTTGTAATCCCAGCAGTGGATAAATCCATTGTAATGGATTTACCTGAGTGGCACCAGTAGGGTGTGGCTGGAGGTGAGTCTCCGGGGGTGCGGCATTGGGGATTATATTTGGTTCCTCCTCCCCCTGCTCTCTCTCTCTTGCTTCTGGCCTCTATGATGTGAGGAGCACAGCCCATCTACTCTCTCCCTCTCTTTCTGCCTCCCACCTCCATGGCCTGAGATCCACAGTCCCTGGCTTCAACTGGATTAAACCTGAAACCATAAGAAAATAAATCTTCTTTTCTCTAAATTATGTGGTCAATCTTTTAGATAATAGCTACAAGAATGCTGCCCTGGACTCAATCCCCAGTACTCTCTCGAACACAAATTAAAATTTTTTTTTACATTATTTAGTTTTTTACATCCCCCAGAATGACTTTTGTGTACAGTTTTTGCACACACTTCTGCAGAGCTGGGGGTGTGACTCAGTGCTTGCCTCAAATATGCAAGGTCCTGGGTTTGATCCCCAGCATCACACACATACATACACACCCACACATAAACACACATCCACACAAAAAAAAACTTTTTAAAAAATAAAAATAAATAGATAAGTAGTCTTACAAGTATAGGTTAGTGTGCATGTTTTATGGTTGAGGGTTGTTGGGAGCAGATGGCAAAAGTTTAGCAAAATGATTCTAACTTTTGGAGCATGAATGTATTCATTAATGACCCATAGAAGATGTACTGAAAGTGACAAAGAATACCATACTCTTTTTATCAAGTTAATGAATAGTATTCTTGAAGTTAGTAACCTCAAGTAAAGTATTTCAATCATGAAAGGTTTTGTCTATCTAACAGTAATTACAAGGTTGGATCTATCTGTATGAAGTCAAACTGACCACAGTTTGGTACCCAGGGACCGAGGAATTATTTCTCCCCCAAGAAATACAAGGCATCCACTGTACCACCTCCACACATGTGCTCATCTAACAAGGCACTGTGATTACCTGGCTCTCCACACTTACAATTTCAGCAAACCACTCTGAATACCTGAAATAGCTTAGTTCAGTGTCACCTACACCCGTAAATTGCAGAGAACTGTTATTACATGTGATTTAGAAAACAGTCTCTGCCGCTATATGAACTTCTAAAAGAAGAAAATGCTGTGCTATTGGTTTCACTTTGTCTGCTTTGACAGAGTACAAGGATCCTAGAGTGATTTTGAAAAATTAATCCGAGGCTACTGGGACTTATTAAAAAAAAAAAAGTAGAAGCTGCTATTTTTCTATCATACATGATGACATCACATTTTGGAATATTTGGAAAGAATTCAAAGACATAATCTCATGCAATGGTGAACTGCTGCACAAAAATATCTAGACCTACAGACAAATGCTTAAAACTCTGGACTTAGGGGGAAAGCACAGAGAATTTTTATAATAGAAGTCACTTTCTGTGAAATAGCCCCTTGGCCCACAGAAAGTCAGATGGGGGAGTTGCTAAGGCTTTCAGTAAGCACAGGAATAAAAGCTGAAGAAGAGTTAAAGCTACCCAGCTGGGACATTCTAGGACAGACAGATTGGAAGAGAAAACTCTAATGTAGATGAAACTCTGGCGATTAGAATTTCAGGGCAATTATTTAAGATACAAGTTAGAAACCCACTAAGAAGGACAGCTATGCAAACTCGTGGTGGTAACTACAGCAGGGATTTTACTAGATTAGTAGTAAGACCCTAGACCAGTTTGGCAGCTTCTCTGCCTGAAGAAAACCAGCTAACTTCACTCACAGACGAGGGCTAAGGGCTAAGCACCAGAATTGCTCTGGAAGTTTCTCAAATTGATTTTCTTCAATGCAGACATAAATAAAATATGACTGGATCAGCTGCGCTATAATATGGTTCATTTGGGATGCTGTGAATTATTTATTCTTGACTACCCATTCGGCATGTTTATTCACTAACCTTTTAGAGTCATCTGATGAAATGGTGCAAACTTTTCTTAAATTGATTCGTTTGGGCAGACATGTTTGGCAACTAGCTTCTTTATTTGCCCTCCTGAATTAACTTTATACATCTGGAAAAAAAACAGTGCATGCATGATCCGTGCTTTAAAAAGCAACAACTGGACTTGGAGCTGCAGGAGCGTTGCGGGCCCACAGAAATTGTTGACTGCTTTCTTAAAACTCAGCTGTCTCCCAAATAAACTAGGAACTAAAATTCACCCCTTCATCCTATAGTGACTCAGCAGTCACTATGTTCCTGGAAGCTAGTGCTGCTTTGCTGAAAATAGGTAGGCCCCTGCCCAGGGCTTAGTCTACTGGAAGATGTAGGCGTTAAGTCAAAAATGGCAGAGAGGACACCAGCGTGTAACTGCATGGATTCCTGAACTTTTCGGGCTGACTGCCCTCTTTTCAGGAGGAAAAAAAAAAAAATTACTCATTGCCCCTCCCCTTAAATCTACTTTTTCAAAAGTGAATAAACAGAAAGATATTAGGACAAATTTGCATTCTTTTGTGTTTCTGTAGTTCATTCCAGAGTACCCCAAGGGGTGGTATCCCTCACTTTGGGAACCTATGCACAGAGAGCAGCAAGTGCTATGAGAGAGGGCACTAAAGGGAGAAAGGAGGAAGATCTCACTTGGTTTTGGGGGACAGGAAAGCCTCTTTGGTCAAAAGGCACTTTACCCTGAGAGCTGAGGGACAGGTCCCATTAACCAGGAGAAGAGCAGGGGACAGGTGTTCCTGGCATGGACAGAGCCCTGAAGCACTGAGGACAACTGTGAGGGGCATGGAGAACCATGGGTGGAATGGACTGTGGCAGGAGAAAGAGCCAGTGACATGAAATGAGACAGGCATGGCCAGCGTCATGAATAACTTGTGTGTCCCTTTAGGGCATCTGAGGTCTCTCCCCAGCTGGCCAACCACTAACAAGTTTTAAGGAAGCAAGTGATAATTCTTTCACTGCTGTATGGAACATAGATTTGAGCAGGGGAGAAGTAGAAAAACCATCTAGAATGTTATGCAACTGGCCCAAATAAGAGGAGGTGATGACTTGGACCAGGGGTAGCTGCAGATGACAGGAGTGAACAGAGGTACAGTACACTGAAACAGAGAGATGGGAGGAGGAGGGTGTTCCAGGAGAAAGACCAAGAGTTCTGTTACAGGCATATTAATTTGCAGGTCCTATTAGATGCATAAGGGATATCAAAAAGTTAGTTAGACTTGTGAGTATGAAATAATCACCACATTGAACAGAGGAGGAGCCAGGATTAGCATATACACAATACACACACACACACACACACACACACACACACACACACACACACACCACAAAAAGCAGAGGGAAGCTGAGCAGCTGGAGAGATAAAGGAACCCAGAAGAGAAGCATCACCAGAGAAAGGTGAAAAAAAAAAAAAAAAAAAAAAAAAGGAGGACACCATCTACTGCGTCACGCTGTGAGATGTCGCAAGACCCCTGTTCCCTCTTCCAGGTTGAGGTTGGCTTCAGGAAAGTGGTGGAGGGACAAGTTGGCTTAGGGAGAGTGGAAGAATGACAGAGAAGAGAGGAGATGGGAAAAGTTCAGTGTGGACAATACTTTTAAGGAGTTAAGGAGTCTGACTGGAAAAGAAATATGGCAGCAGCAGATGAACGGAGGGAAGGCTTATTTGTTAGGTTTTTGCTTTTTCTGTTATCTCTTAAAGATCACAGAAGTGGGGGTTATATAAGTATGCATAACCACCTAGGGAAGTAATCCAGAAGAAAGGAAACACTTAAGAGGGATGGAAGAGGAGAAGTGAGCAAGGTCAAAGGTCTTGATCATCAACAAGGCTCAGTTCCAGTGCAGGGTGCAAGACTGGGCCCTGAGAGGCTGGCATTCCCCTCTGGTGCCAGAAGGAAGAGAGAGATCTCACTGGGGAACAACTATGACATCCTACACAGCACTTGGGGAAATTCAATTTTAATTTTTCCAAATGCCCAAAGCCATGCTAATTGGAAGCCTTGAGGTTGTAAGATGATAAAGAATGTCTACTTACGAACACTACTTGCTTTGGGATGCCAAGGTCCCTATCAGCCAGCAAACCAATTATGTTTACTGACTTGCTGACAATACCATTTAAGGACCCTCAAATTCTGAGTTTATTCCACCAATTATTCCTCCAGAGCAAAGGAAACCCAGGCTCTGTGTTTTATTACTTCTATTTATAGTAATAAAAACTCAACCCACAGATTCAAATAAACAATGCAGAATGCAATGAAGGAAAATGAACTAGCTTCAAATGTATTACTAAATAACCCTTCATGAATGGATTCCCCCAGGCGTTATGTCTCTACATATGCTGCTAAGTGCTTAACTCAAGGGCACTGCCATCCCAGCAGACGGTCCAAGGACAGCAAGGGGAGGCCCGCATCTGTGCGCTGTGCCATGGGCCACCGGGAGCTAGGGCGTCTCCCACAGAGTTTCTGAGAAGAATGGGGCTCCATTTGGTTCCAGCCTTTTCACTTAGGAAATTTAAAGTCTTATACATTCAATCACTCATTCATTTAACAAATATATGCTGAATGTCTACCATGTGCTGGTCATCGTCCTAGGTGCTAAGAACACTGAGGAAAATGAAACAATCCTTGAACACAAGAGCGTCCATCAAAGGGGCAGAGAAAGTGAATAAAGAGAAGAGAGAAGCCAGGCATGGTGGTGCATGCCTTTAATGCCAGTACTTCAGAGAATGAGACAGGAGGATCTCAGTTTCAAGGCCAACCTCAGCAACTTAGCCACTCTCAGCAATCTAGTGAGACCCTGTTTCAAAACAAAAATTAAAAGGGTGGGCACTGGGGTGTCAGGCAGAGGTAGAATATTCCTGGGTTCAATCCCCAGTACCAGAAAAAGAAAGAGAGGGAAACAGAGTAGATGCATATCTGGACCTGGTCACTACTATCACCTGGGTTCAAATCATATTCAGGTCTTATTCAGATCACTACAACTGCTTCCTCCTGGTCAATCAGCTCCCAAATTACCCCTCTGGAGTCTCTTTTTCAGAGCATCCAGAGAAAAGCTGTTAAATTATTAAGTCATATCAGGCCAAAGCTCTGCTCTAAACCCTCAGGTGGCTTTCCATTTTACTTGCACAAATGACATATAAATTTGTGTTTACAACACCCAAGGCTCCACAACTCTCTGACTTCATGTCTTGCCGCTGTCCCTGAGGTAGACTGTAAAAATGACACCAGACCCTGCAGCTCCTCCATCAAGAGGCAATCCTGCCCTCCCCTCCCCCTGGAAGCTCACCTTGTCCTTGAGATTGGCTTTGACCTACAGAACATGGCAGATGTGAGATTCCACATGAAGAAGCATGTGACAACTGACTGGAGGGTGTGAGGTCATTGTTGACCAGCGAACACCACCCTACTCAAGATCCCCATCACCAACGAGTACTCAGCATCCATGTGAGCGAGCCCAGTCCAGCCCAGCAGATGAGCCGCCTGGCTGAGCCCAGCCAACCTGCTAACAACAGGATACTGAACTAAACAAAGGTGATTTTATTTTTAACTATGAAGTTTGTGGGGTGTTTTTCCCCTCTGAGTTGCAAAAGCTAATTAATACATTCCTCTTACCCATTCTGTGTCTGTTACAGTGACCTCCTTACTGATACATAGATACAACACGAATACTCTGCATTTTGGGGCCTTTGCAAATCCCACTCCTGGTACTAAAGAGCACTTCTTACCCAGGTGGCCACATCATCCATCAGTGAAGCGAGGCCCTCTCTACCATCTCAGATGGAGTAAACCCACACACTGTACTCTAGCCAAGCACTTCTTGATTTTGCTGCATAGAATTTATCACCATCTGATGTACTACATTTACTAATTTAATTTTAGTATGCCTTGCTGATTAGACTGTAAGTCCCATAAGGACTAGGACTTTCATTCTGTTCATCCCTATGTCTCCAGTAACTAACACAGTGTGAATGAATAAAACAAACCAAAAATATTCATAGTAGTAATTACTACATGAAGAGATTTAAATAGGGTGATGAAGCAGTTGTGATAGGTACCTCTTTGCAGATTCAGTGGTGACTTCAGCAATCACCAAACAGGTGATTCTTTATTGAACATGTGAGTAAATTTGAGTTCTTCTAAACATAGGAGCTGGAGGTTGCATGCAATGGTTGCACCAGCAATGCTGCTGTTTTCCACTGCACAGGACTGAGCCATAATAGCCCAGTGAAAAGTCTCCATTCCACTGTACAGGACTGAGCCATAATAGCCCAGTGAACAGTCTCCATTAACAGACCCAAAGAGCAGAGATTAAGCTTTTGTGCACAATAAAATAAATTCACTCATCTTAAAGCAGGCAGGCTTCATCCTGACTGCTCCATCAATTCTTCCTTCAGTATCATTATAGCTACATGGTCAGAGTTGGCGATAATAATGATGCCAACTTTTATGAGCACTTGCTCTCTGCCAGGTACTATTCTAGGCACATGATGGGCTCTGACTCATTGATATATTGTCCTTATTCTAGTACCCACTGGTAGCATTATTATCCTCCTAGAAAATGGGAGACAGAGAAATTAAGTACTTCTGTCTAAAGGAACATGACTGAAAGACAGTAGGCTGGCTTCAAATATGAGCAACATGGTTCTGATGTCCCGCCCGCATGCATTACTTGACATCAATCCCACGACCTTACCCAGAACATTGACAGAAGGGCCCTGGTACACGAGTATCATGTCTTCCCGGGAAAGCCCTGAGATGGATGACCTCTTCCCTCTCTGCACACAGAGGCATGTGCAGGGCATGAGTCTAGAGAGGAGGTCCTCCAAGGGAAGAGCTACACTGAGCTTCTCCACACTCATGATGAAAGCCAGTCCTGATGTGCCACCTACTGTCTGACTGCCAAAGTTCCACAATGCTCTCTTGGTCAGCAATCCCACATACCAGCGCTCTGCACTTATGTGGTCCTTATCGTTCCAAAGCCCAGTAGAAATACATCATTCTTAAAATATTACGTTTACAACATGGAGAATTATACTCATTAAAAGTTCACAAAAATAGCTTTCTTGCTGCTGTGCCCAATGGCAGTTTTGCTCTGTGTAGTTCAGACCTGCAGGCAGCCCTCTGGCTTCTTGGGTTTCCTCTCCAGCCTCTATCATGACACTGCATGTGTGGGTGGCCCTGAATTCCACCTGGCTCAGCCACCCTAGCTCAGACCTATCCCCCTGGCAGCAAGGCAAGGGGCCAGGTACAATGGAGATATGTTTGCCCCATTTCAGAAAAGGGGGAACACCACCAAAGGAGAGAGACACTAAGACCGTTAGGAGGAATCAGACCACACACTGGCACCCATGTTTCCAGAAGAGATCCCTCCTTAGAAGCCATGTTGTGTTAAGCCAGAGAAGCTGGTTGGTGCCACTTCAGTTTCACACGTTTCCTGCCATGAGTCATTCTTCCAGGGTTGACTGTGCAAGGCTGCACGTGCGGTGGGACTCCTTCATGAGCTTCACGCTGTCACTCCCTACTGAAAACCTGCTCACTCCACAAAGTCGGCTGCAAGCCTTTCCCTTTTCATAACTCATCACTTCTTGTTTATTCTGCTGGTTCCCCCACACACACCATGTTACAGTCTGAACTGGGTCTTCACAGATATTCATATGCTGAAGGTCTAAATCCAGGGCCTCGGAATGTTGACTGTACTGGGGGAAGGGGGTGATTCAGGTAAGATGAGGTCATTGGGTGGAGTCTCATCCAATGTGACTGGCCTCCTTGTAAGAAGAGGACTTGAGGACAGGGGTACAGAGTGAAGATACAGTAGAAGAGCCGTTGAAGAGCAATGAAGGGAAACTGGAGGGGATCCCTTTCTCAGAGAACTCAGAGGGAGACAATCCTGCCAACATCAGCCTCGGAAAGGTGTAGAATAACATACTTTTCTACCCTCTTAGGTGCATTCTGTTAGGGACACCTGCAGGAGGGAAGGTGATTGGGGAGTATCATCAGACTATTTCTTCTCATTTGCATAAGCTAATTAAATCCACAGCAGCCAAAATTCTTGGAGATTCTGTCACCAATTCAGGGCTATTAATGTCTCAGGATCAAAACTGGGCTTGGCCTAATGCAAATCTATAGATCTGGTAAAAACTATCACATTTTTGAGAGCTCCAAAAGGTTTTAAAGTACACAAATAAAAGTTATCTTCTCTGTTCATATGTGATTTGAAACTATCTTTATAGAAATGTACATCTTTAAAACAATGTACAGAATTTGGCTTATGTTCAGTTTTTAATATAGTTTACTAATTGTCATAAGTTTAATGCTGAGAACCCCAAGTTTTCTTGACTCACACAGTCTTGGTGTCACAGTAAATTTTCTCACAAAGCTCAGTGGACCAAAAGAAATTATTAACAGTTCTATTTATAAATGGTTAGATCCAGACAATGTAGTAAGTGTTTCTTCCTTAACAATAAAACTAAATGCCATTATCAAATGACTGCGATTGCTTGTAATGAGACATGTGAACCTTCTGGGCACTGGACAGCTTCTCAAATGTAGGAATCAGGTAAGACACTTCCACGGTCATTCTCTCTGTTCTACCTTGATCTCTGTAGGGTACTTGCTTTTTATTACAATCACCACTATAATATAGTTTCACAGATGTATGACACATCAAAGGAATGTGTCATAATGGAAAAACTAGGAGCTGCCTCCAGCTGGTAACCCACTCAGTGTCCAACAGACGGCACAGGATTTTCTTGGGAAATTCATAATATGCAGCAATGTCATAGGAAGTTCTTTGTGGTTCCCTCCCAGAGAGTCTCAGAGTTCAAGTTTCAGAGGCAGGGATTTTTAGAATTATTAGTTTCATTCTTGAACACACACAGTTAAGGACAAGATTCATCATTAACAATAGAAGATGTAAATTCGTATTTTTTTTTTTTTTTTTTTTTTTTTGCGGTACTGGGGATTGAACTCAGGGGCATTCTACCTCCGAGCTACACCCCCAGCCCTATTTTTTATTCTTTATTTTGAAACCGAGTCTCACTAAGTTGCGGAGTGCCTCACTAGGTAGCTGAGGCTGGCCGCGAACCCGGATCCTCCGGTCTCAGCCTCCCGAATGCTGGGA
>PVLC010002184.1:0-52478 GCA_004027655.1 Graphiurus murinus | reverse complement strand
ATTCGTATTTTTAATAATCTCAATCATTTCTAAGCTTTTGGTTGATGTTTGTCAGATCTGATTACACTGACCTTATTTTTCCTAGAAACATGGCTGCACTAGTACCAGCGATGCCAGCTTTGTTATGTTTTGTCGTTTTAAGATAAGGTTTGTGTTACTATAATTGCTTCAACTGGAGGTTTTTTTGTAGGAAGACTTGTCAGCCTGTTGTCAGTTATGTGATGGTAGAGTTTAAACCATACACTGCAATGGGCAATATCAGCTCAACAAGGCCCTGACAACTGTGATCTGTCACATGTTGCTGAAATGCAGCACTTGGGCGAGGGTGACACTGCTGACAGCATATTCATGACCATCTGATGTTTGAACTGAACACAGAGCCAGTCCATGCATTAAACATGGGTAAAACTGCTGCTGTGTGGACTGAGAATAACAGAATTCTCCATTTGAGAACAGGACAGCACATGGTTCACGTTTAATAAATGCTGTTGTTATCCTTACCTCAGAGTCCTCAGTGCTATAAAGAGTTCCCCACGCGTCCCCTTGCCATGTGGCTTTTAAACCATGGTATTAACTTCCCAGCAATTCTCGGGCTGCTACGAATGTCTAGTCCCAAGTCTGGGCCCCAGGAATGTAAACACTTGTAAAAGCAGCCCAGACTCAGGACTGGCTCCTCCATGCCACCTCTCGGCTGGTGGGACCCTGGATACACATAAGTTCACACTGAACAGGGTTTCCTTACAATATCAAAAGAGACCATTTCAGGAAACTTAGAGTAAGTGCCTGATTGAAAAAAATCTAACTACATTTGCACTATGGGGGGAGAAAAAAAAAAGCCACCTACACAATCAGGGGAAAAACTATCACAAATCCATTACAGGTTAAGCTGGTACAACCCAGTAAGCTGGAAGATAAACTACATTTTTAATTTTCTTCATGAGAAGAAAGACACGGCAAAGCCAGGTGTGGTGGTGCACGCCTGTAATCCCAGCATTTGGGAGGTTGAGACCAGAGGATCCAGGTTCGAGGCCAGCCTCAGCTACCTAGTGAGGCACTCTGAAATTTAGTGAGACCCTGTTTCAAAATAAATAATAAAAAATAGGGCTGGGGGTGTACCTCGGAGGTAGAATGCCCCTGGGTTCAATCCCCAGTACTGAAAAAAAAAAAAAGAAAGACACAGCAAAGACGTGTTGCCCTTGAAATGTGCAGTACTAAGTCAATGTCATGAGATTTGTGAACATAACTTCTCGTTTGCAATTCTTCAGAAAATGATGAGAGTAAGCGTTCATTATAAAAGATGCAGGTGAATCTTTTCATTTTTATAACTTGTTTGGGTTTCTTTAAAAAATATCTCTTTCCAATTTAGTGTGCACATTAAGTATTGGAACCAACTGCAGTCAAGGAGAAATTATTCATGAGGGAATAAAGGATCCATGATTGTAACACAAATGATGAACGGGTTTTAAGTTGGGGTGAAGGGTGAAAGGGGCAGGGGTCATCTGACATACACTATGGTTTTGGCATGGTTTGAGTGTGCCCCCAATGTTCACACTTTGGAGCCCCAGTCCTCAGTGTGGCAATGTAGGAGGGTAAAACCTATACAAGGTAGGGGGCCTGTCTATAGGTAATTAGGTACTGGAGGGGCTGCCCTGAGAATAAATTAATGCTGGTCTCAAGCTGATCCTCTCAAGAGCAAGTTGCTATTAAAAAAAAAAAAAAAGAAAAAAGAAAAAGCTGGGCGAGGTGGTGCTTGTAATCCCAGCATTCAGGAGGCTGAGACTAGAGGATCCCGGTTCGCGGCCAGCCTCAGCTACCTAGTGAGGCACTCCGCAACTTAGTGAGACTCGGTTTCAAAATAAAGAATAAAAAAAAAATAGGGCTGGGGGTGTAGCTCGGAGGTAGAATGTCCCTGAGTTCAATCCCCAGTACCGCAAAAAAAAAAAAAAAAGTAAGACTGGCCCCTTCGTAGTCTCTGACTTCCTGTCTCGCCACGCAATCTATCCTCTGGCACGAGCTTGCTCTACAGTGTACAATGCCACTGGTCGTGTTGTGTAACACAGTCAAGGGGGCCCTCACCAGGATGCTGGTGCCATGCTCCTGAACCTGCAGAACTGTGAAGGAAATAACCTCTTTCCTTTATAAAGTATCCAGCCTCAGTTATAGCAAGAGAAAACTGATAAATACAGCATATAAAGGAAAGACAATCAAGAATTAAAATAAATAATTTTCTGGCTTATAGTGCTTACTAATTCCATGAAGTCACATGCCAAGAATGTGTCACATAAAGGCCACTAATTAGCAATGAATTCATTTACTATAAAATGTTGACAGATAAACTAATTTTTAACACATGAATTATTTTGAGCCTTATTCCCAGCTGTAATACTTTGCATATGGAATTAAGCTTTGGTTCCTAACTGCAAAGTCCCTATTTGATACTGTTCTTATCATAATAGCTACCTTTTTATGCCTTTCATAGGCATTTTATAAATAAGAATTAACTGCTTATAATAATGGAACTATTACTGCTATACAATGATCCTGAATTTCCTAGGGCAAGAAAAAGCAAAATGATACTATATTCTTTCTCTAGCCTTCAGTCCTATGTGCAGGATTTTAAATATTTCTAAGTTTCTCACACAAGGAGACATGCAGAGTGAAGATCCTAATAAGTGCTGACATTAAATCAATTCACTCCATGAATTGCTCACCGTAATACAATTCATCACTTGCTCCAACCATAAGCAATGGCATCTTTAAGAGTTCTGCTTTGGTTAACAGCTATATTTTTACTAGGTACAGATATTCTATAAAGAGTCAAATTAATGACTTGATTAAAGCATTAAAATTGGGGGAATGTTTTTCAAGAGTCATAAATCTTTAATAACAACATAAATCTACCCACTGGCATCACCTTAGTTCAATCAGAATGAAGCATCCCCCCATGATTCCTTCAAATAATGATTTATGGAGGTAAAACAGTATTTCCAGAGGACTTGGCTAAGTACCCAAGGTGCACCGGATAGGATAAAAACTCCTAGAACAACAGGAACTAACAGATATTGAGTGTAAATGGGCTAAGTATTCAATCAGCATGTGATAAGGAGTTCCAGATCACTGTCCTATTCAGGGCTGGGATCCAGGAACGGAACAGACTATCAACCATCATCAAACACCCTGCCTTTCTTTTCCATCAGCTTGGAACAGTGTAACTAAGTGGCCAATTAGATGTGGGTGTTCAGATGTCAGTCACACCAGGGCCGCCCATGAAGTCACCTTCTGTGTTCCTCTCTTCCCTCTCTTTCGTGGTGACCCTGCAGGCTCTGAATTACACAGCGTTATCTCTGTAAGACAAAGGAGGGCACTGGACTGAAAGGTGAGCAGGCAGTACTCTGTATAGGACTGAGCCACTGAGACATCACACCTAACCTCCCCTGGCTAGTGGAAGGCCTGTCTGGGCAGCTCTGGTGAGCCACCTGGATCAACACAGCAGACGTTTATTTGCACGAGTAGCTGGCTTCTTGATAAGGCCTCAAGCACCACAAATACAATCTCTCCTTGTTCCACAAAAGGGATGGACCATCCTGAGTATGGCAAGGCATCTGATTTGCAGATTTTTGTTCCAGCCCAGCTTCCAGGACCCAGGCCTGGTTGTTGCAAGAATGGGAAAGGAAAGGGCAGGTCAATGGTTTGGCCCTCCCGACAGTCTCTCCATCTTTCTCTACTCCGTTCTCAATCATATGAGCTCCTCTACCCTCTGCTTGGCTGGGGCCCACGAAGGGGATATGGAAGTCAGTTAGGGTATCTGCTCCACGTGCTTCCTTCCTATGTGTCTGTGAATGTGACATGTGACAGTGGCTCCGCCCCTCCACCTTGGCTCCTCCCCCTTCCACAGCTATGGCTCTCCAGGCCTCCAGTAACTCTCCACCCATCCCTTCATGCCATTCTACTGCAGCCCCCGAGGCAGCCACAATTTCTCATTGCTTCCCTTAACCCTGGCAGAGCCACATTAAAATCCACTGAGTAAGCCCTCTGTTTTCTAGTAGGGCTGATGCAAGCAACGTGTCATCCAAACATCTGAAACTATCTTTATGAAGTTTCTGTGAGATGCCACTACTTCGGGCCACGCTATCAGATGGAGCACAACCCTACTCACTAGGTGAGGTGCTTTGGCATAGCAGAGCTTCGCTATTTGAAAGACACAGAAGCACACTGGCACTTCAGAGCTTTCCTGAGTGGCTCTGCAATGCTCATACCCTGTTGGGCTAAAGGCACCCAGGATACCAGCCCCTGCCTGCAGGCAGTTCAAATGTGGGCACAGAAGCAGTGGTTGGGTACTTGTCCACAGTTTCACAAATTGCTGAGCAGCTATTAACTGCTAAGCTGTGCTCAGGCCCATGGAGATGGCTCCTAGGAACACTTGGACATAGATGGGAAAGGGTTTTGAAGTCTTCAGGGTCCCGCTATAGGAAGGAGGGACAAGAGCCAACAAAACAGAATCTAGTGTTCTTTTCATTACTGACTATGTGATTCTAAGCTGATGTGTCCTGACGAAATGATCCTTATTAGGAGAAGGTGGTATGAAAAAGTCCCTGAACATAGAATGCACCCTAAAAAATAATAACCTCACTGGAATGGCTTTTACTTCATTTGACATATACCAAACTCTGCATATATGGGTGTGAGCATGTGTGTAAACATCACTTCGAATGCGTCATTCAAAGTCCAGAAGAAAATTGACTCAGTGTTCAAAACTTTAGAGAAAAAAGAAATGTGAGCAAGCTTGGCCATCTGTTCATGCCAGCCATTTCACAAAACATCAACTCCAGATGGACGCTTAAACCTTAGACATTGACTTATTCTGCCCTTTTGTGCTGCATTCTTCTCATTTTCCAAATTGTCTTTTGTTTGGGATATGTGACCACACACCCCGCTCAACATTTATATTTTTACACAGTGAGGCCTCCTTCACCCTTGATTGGCAAGGGTTGATTAGATGAGCTTGCTGCTAGAGCATGTCCAATTCTAGCACCTCCATCCAGTCCTCAAACACAACAATGAGAGCTTTTCAAGTGCTCACCCAGCCCGTGCAAGTGCCATGGAACTGGCATGGGCTGGCACTCTGCGGTACACCTCGGCACACTACAGTTTTCATTACTGAAGAGACAGGTGTCCTACAAATGTAACAGGACACTTCAGAACCACCCAAGACACTGGTAGTTATTTAAAGGCTGTAGAAGGACTGGGAAGGCTTTCTATTGTCCTCTTACGATGATCCCTGTGTCTTTGGTTATATTTTCAGGACAGTGCTCAGGAAAACCTCCTCTAGTTTGTGCCTTTCATATGTTGTTTTTTTTCTATAAAACAGTGCATTACATAAGGTTTCAAGCCACAGTTTACAATGGGAAGAATTCCTTGCTTTTAAGTGCCTTACATTGAAATGGCTATGGCAAATTTAATTTAACAACATAAATGTATTCAAATAAAAATACTTATTTTAGGGTTATTTTATATTTCCATTATGCCTTCATTAAGCAAATTATATTTTTTTAAAAACTTGATTTCTCAGCAGTACTTTTTCTACACTGAGTTTCAGCAATTCTTGAAAAAGCTTTATAAAATTTAACTAGAGAGTTGCGTGTGATGGTTTTAATACCCTTCTTTGCTCTCAGGTTTAAATAGAAAAATAGTGATTTCAGGGGACATTCATCCAACTGAGTTATGTAATTGTTTGTCTTAAAGCCATTTTATAATACTTGCTCCAAAATATCTTTTCATGGATCAGTAAGAGAAAGATCAAAAGAGAAATAAATGAAAATTAAAAAGTATATAATTAAATTTGTACTATGAAATTCAAAACAGAGTTTCTATCTCTTCCCTTCTTTAACATTTCAAGACATATTCCTGAGAAAATTAATGTAGACAACATATTTCTTCAGTTACAGAGAAAATGAGAGATGAATACTTGTTATCCACTAAGATTTTGTCTAACTACATTGGGTAAAATCTCATTTTTACAAGTCTAATAAGACCAGATTTGAACTTAGAAATCTTGTCCACTTTTCAGCTAATAATTTATATTCATTGTTTGCTGATGTAAGAATCATGAATTACATACACACACACACACACACACACACACACACACGTGTTTATACTTGTGCTAACCATTCATCTGTGGTAGTAACCAATGAAGATGTTGAGAGCTACAATAGGATTGAGTATACACCTATCTTGAACTTGAACGCTTTTTCTATGCTAAATATGATCACAAATGAAGATATTGTGGTGCTGAATGTTGTTCTGGTTACATTTAGGCACTATAAATTATAGTTCAATTGTTTTACAGACTTATGTAGAGCGTCTGGCTAGATGGTTATAGAATTTAATCAGCACAGGGTAAAACTAAATAAAGAAGACAAATCAATCACTGGAAAGGAAAACCTTCTTGGTTCTTGTGAAAATTCTCCTGATGATAATATACATGAAGAGAACAGACAAAAGCACAGAAGACAACAGCGATTTCATTGACGAAAATAATCCAGAAAGTGTTGCTGAAAGGAGTCAGCAATAATTCAAGTGTGGTTAAGATTTATGTTATAATTATTGGGGTAGAAGACCAACATAATTATTACAAGAATAACTTCTGGAAATCAAGCCATAAATAAACAGTCTAACTTCAAATATGCTTACATTGTTTTTATCAGGCACCACATTTTCTATCCTCAGTAAAATTAGTTTACTTCCTAAATCTGTCTCAACAGACACAATTGATTTTATCCATGTACCTGAAGACATCTGTTAATTTACTAGGAAAATCTAATCTTATGGCTTCTTTATTAAACATGTACTTTTAAATATACATGTAAAGCCAGCAGTACCTTAAATATTCCACTTAGCAGAGGACAGCCCGAGGAAGGAAACAGAAAGGAGGGATAAATTAACACCAACCCACATGTAATATTAAGGCAAGTGCTACAACAGTTAAAATAATTTTTTAAAAATTCAAAATTTTAATCCCAATGGTGATAATTGCTAATTAATTTTTAAGGAAGAAAGTGATCAAGTATCAAAGAAGTAATATATAGTAATGCAGTTTTGTTCAGTAAACTGCAGCATTATCCCTTTAGAATTATATTCTATGGGCAAATGGAACTAGAAAAATAATAATCTATGGCTAATTATTTATACTTTTCTATACAATAAGAAATAGGTTCTGGAAATATTTTCAATCCCATTTTGAAACATAACAAACATATATAAATGTGTAATTATGCTGGTGCAAAAATGAGAAAATGTGGACTGAGGTGGTAGAGAGGGGAGAAAAACCTGCAACATTAAACAAAATGTTTTTCATCAGCAAAGGGAGGAGAGGAGCTGGTGGTGGGAGGGATACGGAAATGGCAGAGAATTAAGGAGACCCAGGTATGAGTCCTGTCTTTCAACGACCTGCTCTGGGATAGGACTAGTCACTCAACCCCTCTAGGGTTCAGTCTCCTCCTATTTAATGACAGGATTGAACTTGTTCTCTTGGGTCCCTTTTAACTCAAATATCCTGGGAACCCTGGCATTTCATGATGGATAGCTTAAATAGAAAGATCACTTTGTGCCTAAAAATCGGAATATACATCTTCTTTGCTTGTTCCTAAATAGATACCTACTCACTTCTAATTTTGCCAGTTTCTGGTGTCAGATATTAAATAGTGGTGAAGAGGCAACATTTAAAAAGGAGACACGATAATTAAGTAGCAGAAGCTCTGTGGTAAAGTAAGTTCACCAACACGGAAAGTACATAAAGGAGGCGTAGAGAAGAGGCCACGGACTGCACTCTTTGAGTGTCTTCCAGAGACTGGCTACAGAGGATTCATTTCATCCCTGATCCAGAGCCCCGGGGCAAGAGCTCAAAGTGTTTTCTCTCTGTGGCTGGGGAGACTGCCCGGGCGATGCAAGAGGATGCATCCTTTGTAGTAAGCATACAGGGTAGGTTTACTGCTGTGTTCAGAGCCAAAGAGAAAATCAGTTATTCTCGAGCTGTTTAAATGGCTCAAGAGCAAAGATAATAAGAAAACAATTCTGGGAGAAGGAGCATGATGTGGTGAGTAGCCAGTGGAATATGTTCCTTTTGCTTTGACCTCATCAACCCGCAGGCCAGCCACAGGTGCTACGCCAGTCCAACGCAGTGCCCTCTGCAGGGTTCCGTTGCTTTGGGTCTATGAGCACGCATTTCACATCTGTCTTTGGCATCTTCCTCCTTAAAGATGTCCTATAATCCTCCCATTGGACCTGGATTGTCAGTCAATAACAGGGAGTCTCTATATGGAAATCAAGTTGCATAGGAAATATTTCTACAAAGCACAAGGGGTCAAATTTCAACACGGATGATTTATACTCAAAGCATCAGAGAATAGGATATTGTGGAGTGTTTGTCTAAAGACCAAGATTAAGCCAGGCGTGGTGGCTCACGCTTGTAATCCCAGCATTCGGGAGGCTGAGACCGGAGGATCCGGGTTCGAGGCCAGCCTCAGCTACCTAGTGAGGCACTCCACAACTTAGTGAGACCTGGTTTCAAAATAAAGAATAAAAAATAGGGCTGGGGGTGTAGCTCGGAGGTAGAACGCCCCTGAGTTCAATCTCTAGTACCGTAAATAAATAAATAAATAAATAAATAAATAAATAAATAAATAAATACCAAGATTAAGAAAGTTGATGTCAATTCAAAGGACATTTTGGAAGACTTCTTGGAAGCCTCTAAAGCAGGAAAGAAGCCCTATGAAAAACAGAGACAGAACATACCAAGAGACAAAACCCGCAAATGAATAGTCAGTAGGAACAGACAAATAATTGCCTGCAGTAAAGATTAATTTGTAATGAAATAATAAAACATAATAGGCCAATCAAAATTCATGTTGGAACAAGCAACTGATATTAACCTGGACGATAGTAATACAAAATTAATGACAAACTAAAGAAAGTATTTTTGTACCTTAAAAATAATTTTAAAAAGTCTATTTGATATATTCTAAACAATATTGAAACAAAAAGCTGAAGAAATATCCTAAAATGATCCAGTAAAAATATTTATTGTATATTTGTATTTGTTCTTTTGAGAAGTGTCTATTCAGTCCAATTGTCCATTTTTATTGGGTTATTTGTTTTGTTGGTGTTAAGTTTTGTTTTGTTTTTAGTTCTTTTTATATTCTAGATGTTTGTTAGTCCTTTATCAGAGGAGTAGAGATGGCAAAGATGCTTCCCATTCTATAGGCTCTCTCTTCAAACTTTTGATTATTTCCCTTGCTGTGCTGAAGCTTTTTAATTTGATGACATCCATCCCATTTATTGATTTTCAGTTTTATTTCCTGAGCGTTAGGTATCTTCATTGAGGAAGTTTTTGTCAGTACCTATATTCTGAAGAGGTGGTCCTATTTTCTTCAAGTAATTGTAAATTTTTTGGTCTAATTTCTAGATCATTGATCCATTTTGAGTTGATTTTTATGCAAGATGACAGATAAGGATCTACTTCATTTTCCCACATATGGATATTGACTTTTCCCAGTATAACTTGTTGAAAAAACTGTCTTTTCCCCAACATATATTTTTGGCACCTTTGTCAAAAACCATCTGCCTGTAACTTCATAGAGCTGTCTCTGAATCTTTTACTCTATACCATTGGTCTATGAATCTGTTTTTATGCCAATAACATGCTGTTTTGTTTCTAAAGCTCTGTAGTATAATTTGAAATCAGGTATTGTGATACCTCCCACATGATTCTTATTGCTCTTTTACTTCCTTGGTTAGATTTTTTTTTTTGAAGCTACTGTGAATGAAATTGTTTTTCTGATTTCTTTTTCAGTGAATTTACAGTTAGTTTATGAAAAAACTATTGATTTTTGTAGGTTTATTTTTGTATCTGGCTAACTTTGTTGAATTTGTCTGTTCTAGAATGTTCAACATTATTAACAATCAGGGAATGCAAATCAAAACTATACTGAGATGCCATCTAGCTCCAGGTAGAATGGCAATCATCAAGAATATAAACAATAACAAACGATGGTGAGGATGTGGGGGGAAAGGAGCAGTTTTAAGCTGTTGGTGGGATAATAAATTAGTACAATCACTATGGAGATCAGTATGAAGGTTCCTCAAAAGACTAGGAGTAGAATCACCATCTGTCCAGCTACACTGCTCCTTCAATATTCCAAAAGAATTGAAGTTAGCATACTATAATAATACAAGGATACCCATGTTCATAGCAGCTCAATTCACAATAGCCAAGTTATGGAACCAATGTAGGTAGGTATCTGTCAACAGATGAATGGATAAAGAATATGTTGTATACATAAACCATGAAGTTTTTATTCAGCAAAAAAAAGAACACAATTATATAATTTACAGGAAAATGAATGGAACTAGAGAACATCATGCTAAGTGAAGGTAGCCATACTCAGAAAATCAAGGGCCACATGTTTTCTCTTCTATGTAGAATCTGGAGAGAAAACAGGAAAGAAATATGTATATGCACGTGTCTAGCACACTAAACCTCAATATGAAGTATGGTTACAATGCACCAATAAAAAGTGTTTTAAAAATGAGGGCAGAGATCAGTAGAATATCGGAAGAGGGTTGAGGAAGAGAGGAGAGAAAAGGAAGGAAATATACAAAATAATATTATGTTTGCATATGAATGTATTGCTACCAATCTCATTAGCATGTACAGGGAGTGGGTAGGTGGTGGTGTGTGGAGGGAAACAAGGCAAGAAATGTTGTGCATATATCTGAATGTGTCATTTTGAATCTCAATGTAAGGCATAATCACAATGTACCAATAAGGCTCTTTAAAACAATTAATTTAAAAAGTCATTTACTGTGAAAGTTTTAAAAAATGTCCCAAATTATCCATTCCTTTCTGTATCCATGCCCCTTACTATTTATAAAATTTGCAATTCCTCCTATATAGAGGTGGAGTCTACTTCCCCAATCTTTGAATCTGTTCTGGATCTGTGACTTGCTTTTGCTTTGCCAATAGAATGTGTTAGCAGTAACTGTATGCTCGTTCCAAACCTTTATTGGAATGCTGCCATTTGAACAAACCAAATTGATATGCTAAAGGAGAAGGAACCCAGTTGTCCTAGCCTAGACCATCAACTAGCTTGCCAATGCCCAAAATGTAAGAGACCTCACTGTGATCAGCAGAAATGTTTCTCTACCCACAGATGACTGGATAGGCATGAGAGAATCCAGCTAAGACCAGAAAACCACAGAGACTACCCAAAGACTAATGTCCAGTAACAGGATTGTTATTGAAACCCATTAAATTTTGGAGTCCTTTGTTACATAGCACTAGTTAACTAATTTACCTAAATAGGGGCAAAAAATTATTACATATGCACACCTGCACACACACACACACACACACACACACACACACACACACACGCACACACATTGTGAAAATATGAAAAGGTTAAATTATTTGAACTGCTCTTACAGGAAATGAGCAAAACTCTAATACTATAGCAAACAGAAACTGGCCAAAGCACCTCTTCAAAAAATTCACAGAAGAAATACAAATAACATATAAACTCTTCAACTCCATTTATAAAAGTAAAAAATTAACACAATGACATTCAATTTTTCCTATATTCAACTGAAATCAAACTTTTATACTCGTAAGGCAAACTGCTAAGTTTGGCAAGGGAGGGCAGCCATTCTCCACACTCCAGGTGAGAATGTGAAATGACATAGCCATTCTTATAAACAACCTTACAGGACATATTAAGCCTTAAAATACTTGTGCTTATGCTATGTTTCGGAACATACTGCATTTCATAATAAAACACTTAAAAATCAAATAGAAAATTCTACTTCTCAGACTATATTTAAAAATTACAGACATTAAAGAAACAATATGTAATGAATGCTTTTCAGCATGAGCAAACAAAATAATATAAAATTTTGGCACATAAAGCATGAAAGCAATTTAATGAAATTATGCATGTATGTATATATATGCAAGTATGGAAGAAAACACAAAACCATGCTAAGTAGTCTATATACCTACAAAACTAAAGCAAGATTATACGTGTTCTCTCTCTCTCTCTCTCTCTCTCTCTCTCTCTCTCTCTCTCTCTCTCACACACACACACACACACACACACACACACACACACACCGTTTTCAAATTCCCTACGCCAAATATATATTAATACTATAAATAAAACAAATTTACCTTTTAAATGGTTGTTTATACCTTATAGTAACATTAGAGGCCAGCTCTTGGTCTATATGTCTTATAACCTTCTCATCAATGACTACACAATGGCATAGCATATAAGCTTAGCAGCTTTGGTCTGGTAGCAACCCAGGAAATGTTACAAATTGAGACTGACATTGCTAAATGCTGGAGTGTTCAGAAATAAACAGGATGAAATTCAAAACGGGGCCTCTGGCAGGGTATTTACAGAAGATAAATTAATTATACAGCACAATATAGAAGATGACTACAGGTGTGTCTGAAATAGACTCAGAAGTTAGTGGACCAGAAACTGAACATGGATTGGAAAGCTGGTGTAAAAATACAATCAGGTACATTATTGAAATCTAAACTGAAGAATAAAACATGAGATGAATTCCCCCGCCTTATTTGCCATGTACGGTATCTTATGAAGATCATCTACATGAGTTAGGTCCACTAATTAATAAGAAAGGTTTGAAGGAAAGTATTATAAATAACATTATAAATAAATAATCCTTTAAGAAATGAGACCATGTGCCCTGAAAGAAAAGCACTGTTGAAAAGATTAAAAAGTCTTGGGATAGACGAAAAGTAATTGTTCCTGCAATGTCCAGGTGATCTCCACGCCCAGTGAGAAAGGCTCAGAGAAGTGTGAGTAAAACACACTACACACATTACAGGCATAGTTACAGCCACACTTTACTTGGAACACATTCCTCAGTGTAATGGTGTGAGAAAGGCATCAAAGGACAGTCAGAGAACAAGGAAAGGAAAGAGAAACTACAAAGGAAGGGAGGGAGTGAAGAAGGAAGACAGACACAGAGAGGCAGAAATGCAGAGAAAGCAAAACTACCTGGAAGGGTCTTCAGCAGGAATAGTGGCGCCCTGCTGGAAATGCGTGGGTAAAGCAGACCTGGGTTTGAGTTCTAAGCAGCCCTGTCTCTTACCATATGCACCAGTAGCACATCCATAAAGTAAGGATGATGAAAAACATGGGTAGAAAATAATAGTACTTACACACCATAAATTTTTCATCTGGTGCCCCCCAAATAAGAAAATAGAGCAAAGAAGAGGTAGGTAAAGAAGTAAAAGTTATAACTCAAGAAAATGAGAATGAAAGGATTCAAGGTACACACTGGGTACCAAATTAAGTTTGATCTATCACAATAAACATGAAGTTAATGGACCTCAATAAGAAATAAAAATCCTTCCAGCATCCAGATGGGATCACAAAGATGAACCTGTCTTGAAGGGAAAGGCATCAGCTAACGTGGGGCTCTTCCCCAGCAGCATTTACTGTCAGCACACAACACAGAAGCCTGCAGAGCCCTCGGGCAAAGTCAAGAGACACAACTGCAGCAAAATGCCTGGTAGTCATTACAAATGCACCCAACTGAAGAATGAACGCTGAAATCCAACTGTGAGAACCAGGGATATAAAACAGAACAGAAACAGTGCATACTATGACAGATGTAGAACCAGAGTAACTACCAAGACTGGGGGTACCCAGGGAAAGAAGTGGGGAGGTGGTATCATACACTGTCTTTTTATAGGAGCAAGGAAAAACCATAAAAATTAAATCTTGTAAAGGAAAAGAAAAATAAATTTAAGTACATTAACTATATAAAAGTAAATGGGGTGTAGTGGCGTATGCCTGTAATCCCAGTACTTGGGAGGCTAAGACAAGAGGGTTACAGGTTCAAGGCCAGCCACGGCAACTTAGCAAGACCCTACTTCAAATTTTAAAAATTAAATAATACTGAGGGTGTAACTCATAGGTAGAATGCCCTGGTTTCAATCCTCAGTACCACTTAAATACGAATGTATATATAAATGAACAGCAGAATATCTAAAAATATACTTCATATATGGTCAACTAAAATTAGGTGGTAGAAAAAAGGGATAGAGAGTAACAGTGAAAAAATATTTCTTCAGAGATCTTAAGAGAGAAATAGATGTTATGTAAATGAGTATAGTTAACTAAATACATCACTAGAAGTGTTACATCATAACACGACCTTTCTATACAACAGGGGAAAAAAAGCTTCAATAGAACTCAGACCATGAAATAAAAACCTAATAAGACAAAAAATAATATAAAATGTTATTATAGAATTAAGACTATATATACCTATTATATAAATTAATAAGGTACCATTGCATTCAAGAACAATAAAAAGACCCCCAGACATGACCCACAAAAAATAAACAAAGCTTGAGCAAAAGCATACCAGAGGATCACCATCTAAAAATCAGGAATGTTGATCTTAATATCAGACACATTGAATTCAAAGCAAATAGCATCCAGTAAGAAGATACTTAAAAATTATAGGCAACATATGACGGTTATAAACATGGCACCAATATTTACATAGCAAAACCATATGAGTAAAGAAGTATAAAAAAATCCAGAAGTGTTGCAATTAATCTCTTTCTGCCCAGTGAACAAGAAATAAGATTCAAATTACAAAGCTATTCAAATTGGTATATAAGTGGAATTCTACATCTTAAAGATGTAACTTCTTTACAAATTCCCAAGGAATGTTTGGACTATTGATTAAACAAAAAAACAAAGCCTCAGCAAATTATAAAGATAGAAATTAAAAAGTCAATAATTTTTTTTCACAATGCTGTAAAACTAAAAATCCACAACAAAACCAGAAAACTAAAAACTCTACTAGCTGGAAAAAATATATAAGTTCTTCAAAATAAACTTTGCATCAAAAATTAAGTTAGAACCAAAATACAGAGTAAATGGAAACTAGTGAAAATTGAATGTTCTCTAGGAATCCCAGGATTCCACTGTGATGTGCACAGAGGAAAATTCACAGCCTGAACTACTTATAATAAATAAGAAATGAGCCGGGCATGGTGGCACACATCTGTAACCCCAGTACTTGGGAGGCTGAGACAAGAAGATCGCAGGTTCAAGGACAGCTTTAGCAACGTGGTGAGATTCTCTGCAACCTAAAGGCTAGGGTTATGGCTTGCAGGTAGAATGCCCCTGAGTTCAATCTCCAGTACCATAGAATAAATGAATGAATAAGTAAATAAGTAAAAAATGGTGCATTATAACTATGCACGGTAGTCAGGTTCAAAGTCATATAAACACACATGTACACATTTCTTGGTGTGTTTCCCTTCATATCCCACCCTACTATACACCCCTCCCTGTATAATTACAATGCACCAATCAAAGTATGTAAAATAAATGCATAAGAAATGGTTGGGTTTTTTTTAAAGGAATTAAACATCTAAGTCAAGAAATGTTAGGTCAACAAGCCGGACGTGGTGGCGCACGCTTGTAATCCCAGCATTCGGGAGGCTGAGACCAGAGGATCCAGGTTCACGGCCAGCCTCAGCTGCCTAGTGAGGCACTCTGCAACTTAGTGAGACCCGGTTTCAAAATAAAGAATAAAAAATAGGGCTGGGGGTATAGCTCGGAGGTAGAATGCCCCTGAGTTCAACACCCAGTACCACAAAAAAAAAAAAAAAAAAGAAATGTTAGGTCAACAAATGAAATGAACCCTTAAATATCCAAAATTTTAAAAAAGACATCAGAATATGGGAAGAACCACAGATTTTTTGTGGAACATGTGAATCATAGACAACTTGGCTCAAAAATATTATAGTAAATATAAAAATCTGAATGGAAAGGTGATTATATTATATATATATATATATATCCAATTACCAGAAGTGAAACTAGTAAGTTTTCGGAGAATAACTCTTCCCAAAATGCACCAGACACGATTTCATACAGTTCAATTCTATGAATCCTTAAGGAACACATAATTCCAATTACAATGCACATGGAAAGAAAGGAAAGCATTTGAAACTCCCGAAGAGGCCAGCACCACCAGCACATCAACACTTGAGAAACACACACACACACACACACACACACACACACACACACACAAATGTCCTTTTATCTTCAATACAAAAGTCTAGGCCTAAATCTACATAAGCTGAAATGTGCAACATCATCACTCAATATTAAAAAATAAGTCTATACAATTCTTCATCTCACTAAATATGAAAAAGAAAATCTTACTTTCTCTATTAATGCTGAAAAAGAATTTGATAGAACTTAATAAAACTTAAAGTGACCAGACGTGGTAGTGCACACTTGTAATCCCAGTATGTGGGAGACTGAGACAGGAGGATCACAGGTTCGAGGCCAGCCTCAGCAACTCAGTAAGGCTCTCTGCAACTTTGTGAGACCCTGTTTCAAAATAAAAATAAAAAAATAGTACAGGGGGTGTAGCTCAAAGGTGGAATGCCTCTGGGTTCAATCTCCAGTGCCACATACACACACAATAAATAAATAAATAAATAAATAAATAAATAAATAAATAAATAAACAAACAAACAAACTTAAGAGTATACCCATTCTTGATTTTTAAATCATTAAGCTCGATAAGATAGAAAAATATGGAGATTAATTAGTTATCATAATAATGACTACCATTGATGCAGTGCTTATTATGTTTCTGGCATCCTAACTGGATGTATGCAAATTCAAAAATCAAATTTTTTCCTAAAGTAATACTGAGGTAAAGGAAGGACACTAGGAATAAAGGGGGCCCTGAGGGCAGAGGGAAGCTGCAGGACACTTGATGTATTCTGAAAGCTGGAGGGATCTTCTAGTCTCCAAACTGACAGAGGAGGAAACACCAGGTGGGCCTCCCACAGTTCCTTCCAGCCTCTCAACAGCATCCAGTAGCGGCTGTGTATCTAAGGCTAATGTAGAACACAGCAGACAGCAGACACATTCATTCTGAATGTAAACACAGTCATCTCACTTGGTGGAGGATTGGTTCTAAGGCAGCCCCATATCAGTGGATACTAAAATCCATGGATGCCCAAGTCCTTTATATAAGAAGGCATATTATTTGCATATAATCTACACATGCATATATTCTTTGAATCTTCTCATATACTTTAAATTACATCTAGATTGCTAATAAGATACAATACAGTACAACATCATGTAAATTGTTATTATTCTATATTGTTGAGGGAATAATTGATGGGAAAAAATCTGCACATGTTCAGTACAGTCACAATTTTTTGAATTTTTTCACTTGACGGCAAGTTGAATCCAGGGATGCAGAACCCGTGGATATGAGGGCCAACTGTACTTAATGAGTGCCTACTGGGTGCTGGACAGTATTCTAGGTGAGAAAAAATATTCTGTCCCCATCTATCTTACTTTCTAGTCCTCGATTTAAATGCAAAAGGCATTTCACATTGCAGATCCTCACTCCCAAAGTTTCAGGCACTGAGTAAAAGAAAAACAAAATTGTGGCCCTTTCCAAAGGAGCTCACAGTGTCCTCCAGGACATAAAGGCCATCTGGAAACTGATGAACCACAAAAACCTTGGCCATAGTCTATTGGCCAAATAAAAGAAGGATGTCTTTGGGAAGTCATCAAACAAAAATGTGGGAGAAACACATCCATCAGAAACTAAACAGCTTGGGACATTATGGCTGCACAGTGTGATCACTACAATATTGGTATTCTTAAAAACCAGTAAAATCCACTTTGAATCTACCTTGAAAACGCGAACTGAAACTCAACAGCCAAGAAACACACAAGAACACTCTATTCTGACCTTGAGAAAAATGAATGGCATTGTCTCCAAGACGTCTATTCTGTGAAAAGTACTTCAGGGCCCAATCACTTCATGCTCACCCCCTCGCGGAGCAAAGGCCCCTTGGGGGCTTCAGTAATCAGGACACTGCTCCATTCTTAAGGAGTTTCCTTCCATTTTCCTGGAAAATCACTTCGCATACAAAGATTTTAAAAGTCAAAATAGAGCCAACCCATGGCTTCCTCATGAGTCATTGCCAAAAATTTGGAAGACAGACGCATGATCACTCTTAAGAGGAAAAATAGCAGATGCTGTCTTAGTCAGCTGAGGCCAAAACCACTTCAGACCTCACCCGAGTAGGCTGGCATCACTGCTTCCAAAGCCAAAACACCTGTTAACTATTTTGTGGTTAAGATTGGGAGGAAATTATTCTGTTGTATGTGTTTTACAAAGGAAAGCCACTTCTAAGGTGAGACTGTAAGAGGAGAAAGCACCCAAGAATTTTCCATCATAAAATGGCTTTCTGCCCAACCTGGGACCCATGCTCTTGTCCTCTGCACTTGAGCCCACTTCCCTTGTCAGAATAACAGCCTTGAAAGTGTCTCTGCTCCAGGGCCACTGGGACAGATTCCAAACAGTCCCTCTTCTGAGGCCACAGTGATTTAAGCCAAGGAGATAGCTCATAAGACAAGCAGATAAGGAATTAGGTTAGAGAGTATTACAATGCAGCCTGGTTTTTGCCCTAAAGATTCCAATTGCCTACAAGTTCTGGATGCCAGTGTTTCCATGGAGCACAACTATTGAACCAGGGCAAATTCACAGACATGGCACCCATTAGCCCTGCCTGTCTCTCTCCTCTGTAGTAAGCTTTGCTTAAAGTAAACCCTGTTTACACTTTTCCCATTTTATCTTTTCAGGTATAAAAGCAAAATGGCATCAGACCATAAACAAGGCAGAATACTCCAAATACTTTCCCTCTCATCTCTTTTCTGCACTTCAGTTTCCTTACCTGTCCCTGGATCTTCATTCTATTTAAACTCTTCTAACTAACCCTTTTGCTCTGTCTCTATTCCTGAATCCTAATAAAATAGCACAAGGAGACAGAGAGTCAGAGATCACCATGGATATGTTCGCATCAGGGAAGAGCCGGATGGGAGAAGCTGGCCAATAGGAAGACAAGTCTTGACCTGACCTTGACTCCTACTTGTCAGTCATCACCTATCCTGACAACACAAGATCTGGCACACTAAGCCAATGCATTCAGCTGGCCTGGTCCACTCTGCCTGGTCTCTTCCTCCCCATCACCTTCCTGGAGCTGGCTTACCATGCCACAGAGCTTTGGTATTCTTCCCGTCCAGAAGGGACCTCCCTCACAGTATCTCTTTAAGGTCTCAGTGGTCCCTTAAGCAGCTAATCTGATACACTATTCAACAAACACATATACTTCACAAGAGCTAAGTCCTAGCCAGTGTCCCAACAAAGACATTTCCTCAACTCAAATCGTCTTTTTGTCTAAACTAGAGAACAAAATGGAGCAATATGAAAAAGAGCAAGGCAGACTGTGGAGAAATATTTGTCTAGGTCCATGGAAATGTGGCATGGAAAGGGAGGTAAGGCCACATCCAATTTAAGTAGTTCAGCTGAATCCCCCAGAAACAGACTCACCTGGGACATACTGGTAGTAAAATCTCTTCAAAATAGTTGTGGGATTTCAGAAGTACAGGTAGAGTGCCCCTTCATTGAAATGCGTGGAGTATACATGTTTCAGATTTTGAATGTTTGTAGATTTTGGGAATATTTCCATCTACATAATGAGATAGCTTGGGGATGGGACCCAAGCTTAAACATGAAATTCACTGATGTCTCATTTATACCTTAAACCCATAGCCTGAATATGATTTTATACAATATTTTTAATAATTTTATTCATGAAACAAATTTCTGTACATTATACCATCTGACTTCTGGCATCATGTTGACACTCAAAACATTCCATATTTTGGAGAATTTCATATTTGGGGCTTGGGGGTTAGGTATGTGCAACCTGTAGCTTGATTTAAATGTACTGCAGTGCCCTATGGTTTAAGAGCTACACTGGGTAGCCCCTATCTTGTATTATTCAGCTTTGTGATATTAAAACTCAGTACCCAAGGTAACTAATTTTATAAAGAGAGTTATGCTTATTTGGCTCACAAGGATTTATGTAAACATCAGGAGACTCCATTGGTTTGGCCTCTATTGAAGGCAGTACAACATGATAGGAGCTTATATATAGAAGCAAAGGGTCACATCTCCAACCAGGGCAGAAAGAGGACAGGTGGGACCCATAATCCTTGTGAGAGCTCACCCCCAATTACCTAAAGACCTCCCACAAGACCCCCTTTCTTAAAGATCCATAGCACTTTCCAATAGTGCCACCCTGCAGACCAAGCTGTTACTATATGGAGGCTTGGGAACATAAATAATTAAACCACACCCAAGCCACAGCTCTTGAGTCCAGCAGTCCCTTGCAGCGACGATGCTTATTCCTTCTGTGTTAACAAAAACCAACTGAATTTAACTGAAACCAACTAAAGTTCCTGGTTCTTTATCCCAGAGCATGTGACCCAGAAAGAACTGCTTCACCTGACTCAGCCTCAGTAGACCCATCTGGAAGATAAGACTGATGATAAAACTAACAGCACAGACTTTTTAATAAGAAAATATTGAGCTAATATTTGTGAAAGCACTTTATATATAGAAAAACAATTAGCAAGTGCTAATTTGTTATTTGTCAGGAAAAAAAAAGTCAGAAGTAATGCTGTGAAATGAGTTTAGGAAAAGTTGAGAACATGTTTATGAATACTTTTAAATATTAATTAAGATGACCAGCCGGGCATGGTGGCGCGCACTTGTAATCCCAGCATTCGGGAGGCTGAGACAAGAGGATCCGGGTTCGCAGCCAGTCTCAGCTACCTAGTGAGGCACTCCACAACTTAGTGAGACTCGGTTTCAAAATAAAGAATAAAAAATAGGGCTGGGGGTGTAGCTCGGAGGTAGAATGCCCCTGAGTTCAATCCCCAGTACCACAAAAAAAAAAAAAAAAAAAGATGACCAGTAGTGTCCTTCAAGATGGATCTTAACAAATTGTTTTGTGATGCCCTGATCATAGATACTCTACCAATGTGTTATCCATCTCAATGGCCCACCACCCACAGGTCCCTCCTCTCCCCCCTTAATCAGAACAATTTCTGACAGCATTCCTCGACACTCCTTTGTTCTCTAAGCACTAACTGTTAAGCACGTGTTCTCTGACTCTCTCTCTTTTTCATCCCATAATCCTGCCTTTTGTTTTCTATCAGCCTGCTTGATTGATTTTGGGGTTTTAGCATCTAGTCAAACCATGCATTTTGATTCTTAATCAAAGCAAAACATTCCAATCTTGTATCGAGCACATAGAGGAGACCACAGAAACGAGTCGCCTGGCTCCATTTCCGATGAAAGCAGATCACAAATTAACACAGTGAGGAATCCCTGGTGCCAACGTAAGCATGTAACTTTACGATGTCAAACATTGTGATCAGGACATCGTTTTCAGTTCGCTATCTGAATTTCCAGGCCGTTAGGCAAACATTTAAACTAAATAGAAACATGGGGATACCTCACTAGATTTTTCAGTTTTGATGTAGATTTTAAATGCCATGTGTACAGCACAAAAAAACAGCAAAATTAAAAGTAACAGCTGACAAAAAAGGGAAAAAGAGGTTGTATGAGGAGCTGCTGGGAAAATCATTAGATACGACCTTCCTGTGAGGGTTAGGATAAGGGTTAGAACTAGAGTTCACGTAGATGATATTGGTTAGTAGAAGAGACTCAAATGCATTATAAGCAGCCAAAGATCCTCCACTTCTTAGGTTTAGACTGAACTTACTGATTAATTTTCAGAGCAGATTATGGAAATGGGCAAGGGTGTAACTTTACAGTGGAGAAATCTAACAAATGCTACTTAAGCCAAATTACCATGGTGTGAAAGTATCCCCTAAAACTCATACATTGGACACTTAATCCCCAGTGCAACACAGTTTGGGAGGTGGAACCTAATGACGGATGCGAAGGTCATTAGGACCCCACTCACTTGAGTGGATTAATGCTCTATGAGAAGGGTTTGCAGGAGTGAGTTGCTGCCTCTTCCCCTCTTCTGCCACATGAGAACATGCACTCCTCCCCTCTGAGGAAGGCAGTGTCCAAGGTGCCATCTGAGAAACAGAGAAACTGAGCCCTAACCTGAGGAAGCTTTGACCTTGGACTCTCCAGTCTCCAGAACTGTGAAAGAAAAAAATTTCTGTTCTGTATGCATTCCCAAGTCTATGGCAGCAAGAACATGGGCTAAGACACAAGCAATCGAGGTGGACATCAACAGTAGCAAGTCATGTTGACAGCATGCGGCCCTTGACAAGACGTGATGGGAAAGGTACTTCACGACTGTTGTCTTCCTCCTCTCAAACCAAAATCCCATCTACCCATGACAACAATGCCAGGCAAATACAAACAGGAGGACATTCTGCCAGCCATCTGACCAGCGTTCCCCAAAACTGCAGAGGCCATCAAAAACTCACAGACAGGAGGCCCAGGAGACATGAGGACTGAATCTAATGTGGCACCCTGGGCAAAGTCCTAGGACAAAAAGTGATATTAGGGAAAACTAGTAAATCCTAGTAAATTATACAGCTCAATAATAATGCACCTATGTTTGTTTCTTAGCCTTGACAAGAAACATCATATATTACTATACACGATGGTAACAACCGGGGAAACTGCCAGGTAGACAGGAGCTTTCTGTAGTGACTTTGCAACTTTCCTGCACATCTAAAACTATTCTAACATATAAAGCTTATTTAAATCGTCAAAAATCACTAACAATTAGAAAATACTAAATAAATTTATTACAAGCATTTTATAGGGCTAGAACAATTTTAAGTCATGGTTTGTTGTGCTTGTTTCTTTCTATATCCATGAATTCCAAAGCAGGCCTCTCTTTGATATCTTCCTTGTCCTATTTTGTACTCTGATGTTAGTCGTCTGGTCTTGGCTGCCACCAGACTGCCAAAACCAGGTCTCTATCTCTAGCCAGCTCTCCCAAACAGAACCTGAAGCGTGGTCTCTTTCCTGGCCTCTAGCCTTCTCCTCATTCCTTATACTTTGAGAGGAACTGATCTGTCTCCTTTTTTTTAAAAAAAGTAAGGAACAGATCTTTTTATTGATGTTAATGTCTCAGTAGCTCTCAAGTAATCTATAGGCTATTTGGAATAATATTTAAAAACAAAGAAGTGAATTCGATTAGGGAAATTACATAAATTTGGAGGCAGAACAAGATTTTCTGGACTTTTTCATCATCCACAGGTATCACTGGAGGGCCTTTTCTGAGAAGGTTAAATGGAATTTGTAGACTACATCTCAATGTTTTTCCCAAGCTTCAAATTAAATGAATAGCTAAAATGCTTCAATTAAATGTTTTAGTTTTGTAGATATCTACTTGAGTCCAGAAGTAAGTTCTTGCTATGAACTGGATGGTGTCCCTCCAAAATTCTTATGTGGAAGCCCCAACTCCCCACAGCTGTATCTTGAAATAGAGACTGAAGGATCCGGGTTTGGGGCCAGCCTCAGCTACCTAGTGAGGCCTTCCGCAACTTGGTGAGACCCTGTTTCAAAATAAAGAATAAAAAATAGGGCTGGGGGTATAGCTCGGAGGTAGAATGCCCCTGGGCTCAATCCCCAGTACCGCAAAAAAAAAAAAAAAAATAGGGACTGTAGGACATAATTAAGGTTAAATGAGGTCATAAGCAAGGACCCTAATATGACAGTACTTTGGTCTTATAAGAGGATGCCTCTTTCTCCCCTGCCATATAAGAAGACAGCGCAAAAGCAGCTCTCGGCAAACTGAGGAGAGAGAGCTGCACCAGGAATCAAACCAGCTGTACCTCCATTCACCAGAACTCTGAGAAATAAATTTCAGTTGTTTAATCCTATAGTCTGTGGTATTTTGTTATAGCAGTCTGAACTGACTAGTTCAATTCTTTATGAAACAAAAAGTAGCTATGGAATAAAAGACCCAACGCATCTGTACTATTGAAAATGACACATATGTTGAAGAGACAAGTCCATTACTCCTGATAGAAATGGATTTTGGAAAAAATATAAGCAATAATACTTTTCCCTCCCTCTAGAATGTTTTATCCAAACAAATACATAAAGATGTTGTGCTGCTTTACACAGATTCATTCCCTCCACGTTTCAATGTTCACATGCATCCCATGCCCGGATGGCTTCCCCCCAGTAGTAAGATTCCTTCCATTTCTAGGTAAATTTTGTCCATGTGTGTCCAAAGTAAATAATCAGGTAAAACCTCACCTTTTTTAAATAGACTTGACCTCCTAGAAGACTTTGTGTGGAAGCGTTTCAAATCACTTATGTCTAATTCCAATACCATGCCCCCTCCCCACCAAACTCGATAAGCAGAGTATAGCATCTAGTTTTATTCAGTTGGTGAACATTTTCAACCAAAGCTCATAATACTTTTAAGGGTAGCAAAAATATTGCTTTATTTTATAAATAATCAAAAAAACTGGGACATGAGGCAAACCTCCTCAATCACAACAACTAGGTGCTGAGCCTGCATATCTCATTGTCCAGAAGGCAAGAAACTTTGTTTCTATTAAATTAAAATAAAGGAGCAACCAGTGTCCTACCAACCTCTTACAATGGCCCTTTTTATATCATATGGAGTCATTCTAACTCATGGAAGTGGGTATCTGTTACTCCTCAGTTGGCTCCCACGAACATCACAAATAAGAAAAACAATGTACAGCTAATCCAAGCTTTTTATTTGTTAACACATTCTATTTCTTCCTTTTACCTCTGATGGCTTCAAAAAGAGTGTTCACGTTGAGGATGCCCTCAATTTGAAACAGCAGAATTTTTTTCTGTTCTATAACTCCTTGCAGAAGAATGAAAAATGATTTCTGAACTTAGGGACCAGGACTTCAGGGCTCCCTCCACCAGCTCTATGGCCCTTCCAGTCTGGAATAGAGGATATCTACAGTATTTTCAGTTCTGAGGACTGAAAACCTGAAACCAATGCAAAGTTCTGACTTGAAAGGCTGTGAGAAGCAGGAGAAACTGTTTGGGATGAGTTTAGAAGTTTTAAAGTCTGTGGCACAATAGCTGAACTAGGAGGACAATCAATACTCTCAATTTAGCTTTCAACTATAAGACAATTTAAAAGCAGTCTGGCTACTGCAGAAGCAGACGTACAGATTGGGGCAGCCACATCTCTGAGGAAATACAACTCCTGCATTCCATCACAGTACTACACAAGAGACCAGATCAAGGAGCATGACTGGGAGTTCTAGCTTAGCTCTTTTGTGCTAAAAAGACTTGAATTTGAAACAGAGACAAAAGAGAGATGAGGGAGAGAGAGAACAAGAAAGAACGAGAGTGTGTGCTAAGTTTATCAGAATGGAAATACTGGAAGTATCTCAACAGTTCTCAGGTCGATTTTTTTTTTTCAAAAGAAAGGGACATTTCCAGGAACTTTCATTCAATATCATCGTAGATGACATCTTTGAGGTGGCTGCATTTAGGGAGGGCACAACCGCAAAAGATTTTGATTGGCCAATCTGCAGGGAGTTCCGAGAACACCTTGCCCGAGTACTCAGCCTCCCCTGTGCTCGAAGTATAAAGCCTTTTATTTTGGAATCACTAGTAATGCCAGCCAACATTTACTTAGAGCTTTTTCCATGTGTCACTCTGCTCAATGCATTATGCACCTCATTTCGTTTAATCCTCCCCCAAACCCTATGACGCACTTACTACTATTATTATCTTCTTTTCCCAGCCAAAAAAAAATCTGGGACACTGAGAGGTCAAAAACTGGTCCAAGGTGACAAAGCAAGTAAAGCAAGGTGACAAAGAGACCCAAAATCTTCTCCGTGGCTTTATTAAACCATGCCCTCAACTGCAAAACCCCTCGTAAGAAATAGTAGGTCCTGGTTCTAGACACATCTTGGCCACCAGTTCTCTCTGCGAGCTTGGCTACCTCATCATCTTGATGAGATAAAGAGGCTTGATCTAGATGGGTCCTTGATGTGTCCACACAAATCTAAAACTGGGATCTCCTAGATAGGTTGAATGACCGTGAATATGTCTGGTTATTTCAGAGTCAGTCTTGGGCAGCAGAGTCTACTGGATCTCCTTAGGCAACTAAATACTTCACGGGATGCAATGGCAATTCCTACACTTTACAGCACCATTTGCAGTTAGATGGGTCCACTGACTGCGTCTTATTAGAAATCTTACAAGATAGAGACGATACTTGATCACTGCCCCCCTCCATACTGCCTGGCCAGTGTCTGACCCAGTCTATGCAGTCAGTGAATGTACCCCCGTTAATGATCTAGGGGACACTGGGGGGACTGCCAGTTCATGTTTCATACAACTGTATAACCCAAGAAGCGCTCATGCGCTTGACAAGGGTATGTGGCACCTATATATCTTGAAATTTAATGTATATTTTTCTTCATCTCTGGCCTCCTTTTTATATTGTCCACTTTAGGAAAATATTTGGAGGAGGACGCATCCTATAAATTTCAACAACACATTCACTTAATAAATGATTAGAGTACAAAATAAGTACACAAAATGCTAGGAAACAGGGCATGATTTTGTTGTTGTTGTTGTTGTTGTTGAAAGAAAACTAACTTATAGGGTTAAATTAATGAAAGAAAACATATGTAATGAGTAAAATATATAATATCATAAATGTCACAATATTTCATAATCTCACTTTTGGAGACTCCTTAAAAAAGGATGGCTACCCAGAAATTGACCAAATTCAGTGGCTACATGGGGTTTTTTCCTCTCCTCTTTCATTCTTTCCTCACTGGCTTACATGGATCTGCTGACACGAGGTAATCTCTCCTTGGTATCAACTTCTAACCACAATCAGTATTGATCCTTGACCAAAAGCAGATTTAAGTGGTGTGTTTGATATTGGAGACAGAAGTGGGAATACGTGCGCCCTTCCTCCGGTGACTGTCCCTACCCACCTACTGGCCTTTCTCCAGCCACCTATTAGCCACCTTGTTAGCAGTCCCCTCCCACCTCCTCACCCAGGGTCCTCCCTCCCATGCCCAAATGCTGCTCCTCCCTGGGCCCGACCTCAACTTCCAAAGCCTTCCATGGAAATATATGTGAGGTCTTCCCAGAAAGTCACCAATATGTCTTGTTTTAAAGACCTGGGATCTAGCCAGGCTTATTGACATAGACCTGTAATCCCCGTACTTGGGAGGCTGGGACAGGAGGACAGCAGGTTTGAGGACAGCCTCAGCAATGTAGCAAGACTCTCAGCAACCAGGCAAGACCCTGTTTTAAAACAAAAAAATAAAAAGGGCGTGGGGTGTATCTTGGAGGTAGAATACCCCTAGGTTTAATCTCCAGTACCACAAAACAGAAAGGAAAAAAAGACAAGACAAGACCTGGAGTCTAAATAGGATGGAAAGGGTAATGGAAAGTTAAGATGAGGAAGAAACTCTCTTACATTACGGATGCTTCCTGCCTTCTGTGGCCTGTGGCTAGAATGAAAACTTCCAAGAATTCCATAGCAAGTATTAGGAGGATGTGAAACAACTGGAATTCTCTTACACTGCCAGTAGGAATACAGCTGCACAAGCACCTGGAAAGCCCCTTGGTGATATCTTCTTAGGTCATGCATATATGCGTTTTATGACCAGTTATCGTGGACTGTATTATGGCCCAGATTCTTCACCCTGCCTTGCACCCATGCCCCTAGCTCCGTAACTCTGCAGTTTCTCCCACCTCCACAGAATAAATACAGTCCCCGTCCCTTGACCTTGGACTCAGCCATGGAATTTGCTTTATTTAATGGAATGTTCGCAGATGTGTGCATATGTTGCTTTGTCATGTTCTCTTGTGCTTCAACAATCTCCTTAAGAATAAAATGCCCTGGGTGCCCCTCTGGTCCTAGGAGGAAAGAGCAGTATAGTTGGTCAATGGACCTGCATCCATCATCCTTAGGGTAGAATATTACACGGCAATAAAGAAGAGCAAACCACTGCTGCACTCAACCACATGGATAAATTCCACAATGCCAAGCTATAGAACCCCAAGACAAATGAGTAAACACCTCAAGGTTCCATTTATATAAATCTATAAATATATAAAACTAATCGATTTTGATAAAAGTTATGCTTTTGAGGGCCTACTGGGAGGCACCCCAAGGAGCCTGCCAAGAAATAAAGCATCCTGTATCATGATGGTTACAAATCTATGCACAAGGGGATGATTTATCAAGCTATCCACTCTAGATTTATGCACTTCAGTCTCTATGAGTCATTCCTTAATGACAGAACACACTGCTACAAATAAATTACATAATTCTTAGAATTTAGAAGAGATAACAGGAAGCTATAAGAGCCAATTCTAGCTGAAATCTTCACTGCTCAGAAACAATAAGCAGAGGGCGAGCATAATGGTTTGAATGCCTCCTCTGGAACTCTTGCTGAACACTCTTGCTGAAATCTAACGGCCACTATAACAGTATTAAGGGGTGGGGCTTTTAAGAGGTGATGAGATGTGGGGATCTGCCCTCATGAATGGATGGAGGCCACTATTGCAGGAATGGGTAAGTCATCACAAGAGTGAGCAAATGATAAGGATGAGTGTGTCCCAGTTTTTCTGTCTGTCTCTCACATGCTCACCTGCCCTTCCACCATTTGGTACACAGCAAGAACACCTCACCAGATGCGGCCCCTGGGTCCTAATCCAAATACATTTCTATTTTGTACAGATTACCCAGTCCACAGCACTCAGTAGCAAAACAGCCACTAAGACAGAGTCTTCACTTTCCAGGCTCTGGAAGCCAGTCACAAAGCTGACTGAGAGAGCAGAGGTTTCTTGCCTCCCCACATCCACAAAAAATTAATTCACCTTAGAAACACAGTATGTGATGCTTCACAACAGACAGGCGAAATGGCCTCCACGGGCAAGCCTGCGGGGCCCACCTTGTCCCTGTACCTGGGAAAGGAATGGGATTTCTACACAAGTTTGACACCTGATCTGTTCGTGGATTGGAGGTGGCCCTTTGAATCAATGCAATGGCCAGGTGTGAGGTCAACATTCCCCTTTTCCCAGGTATGAATTACTCTTCACACAGCCAAGCTATCTGAGTTTCACCTTGTGCTCACCTCTTTTGGGAACCCTCCCCATGTAGCCTCCTGCCCCTCGATCCCTGAGTGTTTAAGGCTCAGGCTGGTTCCTATTTTCAGGACTCACACAGCAGCCTGGGCGGGTCTTTAAAGATGTATTTCCCACACTAGATTTCATTCTCCTCTAGGTTCTCAGCTCCTTGAGTCCGGGGGCCAGAGCTTGTGGGCAACTCGTGGTGCTAGGTTCACTGCTTCACAAGAACACTGTAGGACAAATGCTGTTCCCCATAGCTAGAAGGCTGTTCCTGCCCTTTCACGAAGCCAAATCCCAACTCTGATGAATGAATAAACTCAAGTGCTTTCCCCTGTGTGAAAACCTTTGATCGCTCTTCCCTCATTGAACTTCCTCTTCTCTGAAACCCTGTGACCTTAAGAGTTCATTGTAAATACCGTATGATACCCCACACACTTAATACTGGCATGAATCTTCCCAGTTAGCTTTTAATTAACAATGTCAATGTTTTAGCAAAATTTTTCTAGCTATTTCTCGACATTCCTAAGTATATTTAGATATAGATAAATGTTTTGATACAATATCGACCTATATCTAAATCTGCATCTACTAAGAGAGATTAGAGCACAAGTGCATTCCATAATCAGGTCTCTGTAGCTCAGAGGTGGGGTGTGGGAATCTTCCAAGTCAATGCATTTCATGGGTTCCACAGCAAGCCACTGTCTTAAGATGCCATGATTTACATAGCCTTCCACCAGCCTCTATGAATGAGCATGTGGATCCTTTCCCATATTTCTCTATCACATACGAGACAAATCAATATCCTCAAACATATATAATTATAACCTTAGAGAAAACCCCTCGAGGTGTGATTACCAAAACAAAGAGTTGCATTTTATATTCAGACATCCTAGATCACTCTCTAAAAACACAGAATCTGTACACAGACCACAAATCTACATCCCATTCCTCTAGACTGGTCTAATTTTTTATTCTTCACAAGACAGAAAGCTGGTAGCCTTCAGTCTTGCATCCTTGGTTCAAGAGTGTGTGTGCGCCGGGCATGGTGGCGCACGCTTGTAATCCCAGCATTCGGGAGGCTGAGACCGGAGGATCCGGGTTCGAGGCCAGCCTCAGCTATCTAGTGAGGCACTCTGCAACTTAGCGAGACCCGGTTTCAAAATAAAAAATAAAAAATAGGGCTGGGGGTGTAGCTCGGAGGTAGAATGCCCCTGAGTCAATCCCCAGTACCGCAAAAAAAAAAAAAAAAAAAAGAGTGTGTGTGGGAGTGAGGGATACGCCGTGCATGCACATAGATTTGGGGCTATGGAAAGGTGATATCAATTGGAATTTTTCTTTCCAGGTCTTCTGTTATTGCCACAAGTAAGCATTTCATACCTTACCCTTAACACTGCCAAAAATATGTATGGAAAGAAAACAATCTCTCCATTAACCCAAAAAGCACAAATAAAATAGTAAGATTTTTAGTTTTATTTTGTTGTCATTTTGGGGTAAAGACAAAGATTGTTGTGAAGACAAAGACTGCTTATGCAAATGTAGGGAAAAGGCACTTTAGGCCCATTTCTCTTTTTTTTTTTTTTTCTTCATTTTAATTAACTAGCACTTTCAGAACAATTTCAAATAACAGTGGTGATAGCAGACACTCATGTTTTGATCCTAACATTAATAGCTGTATTTCCAGCATGTCATTCATTAAGCATGAAAAGGGTTTTAGTTGAGCTTTATACTTTATTTCTATTTTACCCACAGTTATATTAAGAATAAATGGCTTTTACTAAATGCATTTTTGCATCTATCAGATGAGTGTACAGCAATTGGTATACTTACGATGGGTATAACAAGCCAGACAGCTCCTACCTGCCTGCCTGTCTGTCTAACAAAGAACTTCTGTTTCTGTCAAAAGATGAAATTTGTTCCAGTTTCTGAGCCAAGGCTCAAAAATATAATTAAAACCCATGTTCTGAGTATACTTATGATATAAGAAAAATAAGTCTTAAGATCCCTGTCACAAATCATATCAAACTGTTAGTTAATTTGTCTTGAAGAAACTAAGCCAAGATTTGTCAGGATCCAGTTTGGTGCAAAGAAATCCTGAGTGAGTCAGGAAGAACAGGTGTGCAATGAACACCAGGTAAGACTGCCTACCAGCAGTTTTCAGTGTAAAATCAAGCATCCATTTCTAACCCCAATCAGGAACACAAATGGAGTCCAAGATGGTTCATCCCTCCCTCCCCGGGTTTATGAAATGCAATGTCCCCTGGCGAATGCAATTGCAGGAACTGGCATTGTTTCTAAATGCTGCTTCCTCTATCTGGCTAAGAATAATCTGTTAAAATATTAAGATGTGTCAGTAAGTGGCGCCCTGTGCCCCCCACCACTTGCAACTCGTCATGCTGCCTTTGAACTAAATGCATCTCTCTACTCACTACTGTAATGAAGCACCAGTAATGTCATTTGGACCACATACTATAAGCTACATTAATGTAATAGGACCATTCAGATTGTATAAAATAAATACTGTGGCACTAAAAGTACACATTTTACGTGCAATAAACCATTCATGTCAACTTCATTTATTGGAAGTCCAATGTTCTGCACATGACTAGACACCACAGAAGATGGAAAAAACAAATCAGGCACTGCTCCCAAATGCCTTACTGTGTAGTAGAAGGATAAAAAAATGGGCACACAGGTCCAGAAGCACAGAAAAAGTACAGTGCCACAGAGTTCTAAGAGGAATAAGACTGTACACTGGTGGGAGTGAGCAGAAATGGCTTAGAGGACATGTGGCTTGTGGATTAGATTCTGAAAGCAAGAGGGGATTTCTCCAGGTAGAAAAGAGAGAAAGGGAATTCGTCAATGAGAAAGGGTTGTTGTCAGCAACACAGAAGCTAAAGTGAGATTCTGTCTGTCCTTGGCAGGACCACATGGGTACACAGAGCCCAGGAAGTGCGCTTACGCCTGGCAACCCCAAGCATGGCTCCATCCACTGAGACCGTGACTGCCGTGCCGGGAAGGACTGCTGTTGCTCTGCAGACAACTGGAGCAGCCAAAGCAGCTTTTCAGCTAGAGTAGAGCAGGCTTAGTGCTGTGTGTTCAGGTGTACAAAGGTAGAATTTTAAGTATTTCAGCAAAGCTATATGCAATATCTTTATGCTGCAGGACACTGCATTCATAAACTATTAATTGATGGAGAGACACATAGAAAGAACTGGTTACAGTGGAGAGTGGTAATTGTTGCTCAATATCTTCGGCCCTTTCTTAGTAAAACACTCCCAGACTGCAGGTGGCCTCTGGCTAAGCATGAAGGACACAACACTTCCTGACTTGCTTTGCTGCTAGATGGATCATCTGGCTGGGTTTTGGTCCACAGTATATAGTGTGCAGTGCAGTGTATAACTCCTAGGAAATGTCCTCCAGAGGTTTTTAGACATCTCTGGAAGGATGAGTTTTTCCTCTTTTTCCTCCCTCCGCAAGGGGTGTGGATGTGATATGTAGAGTACAAGTAGCTACACCCCAGGCAATAAGATAAAGTTGGGAATGGAGGTCACGTATATCAAGATGATAAGATGAGGAGGAGCCTGGATGCTGACAAATGGGGCACTCAGAAGCCCTGGAGCGCCTTAGATTTACATCACTACCATCTTAACCAAGTCCTATCTAATATGGTTAGGCAAGTAATGTGAAGGACTTTCTCAAGCATGTATCAAATCTGCAGGAACTCAAAGAATGCTGTAACAGCTAGAACAAGCCACACTGGGCAAACCAACAAAACTTGACGAACTTTCTCCAACAACTGGAGAAAATACATTCCTTTCAAAAAACACATACCTCATCTATAGAAACTATCCATATATTTGACTAAAATTCAAGTTTTAGCAAATATTGGAAAAAAAAATTATGTTGAGTATACTTTTCTAATCACAAGGCAATTGAGTTAGAAATTAATAACACAAGGGTAATCCGCATATGTTTAAAAATTAATTGTATGATGATTTGTTAATGTCTCTCTCCCAGTTAGATTGTAAATTATGTAACAGAAACTAACATATCAAGTTGGCCAAGGGGGAAAAAGTTTGTAATGATGCTAATGTACATTTAAAAATTAATAAGTTTGATTTCAATTAAAAAGACAGTAGATATAAACTTATAATTCACATACACACAGATAGACCAATGGTCAGTAAACACAGAAAACAATGTCTAACCTCATAAGTAAATGGGATAAAAATTAAAATAAAGTATCGCTTTTATGTAACATCCATAATTAAATTTCTCAATAATTAATTACACTTTCCCTATTCATGAGGATACAGGAAATGAGCACTGTTCTAGAATGCTGGTAGAAATTCATATGAGTAAGTACAATGCCACTGGGCATGGAAAGGATCCCTCAGAAGTTTAGTGGTGCTTCCCCCAAACCCAAACCCCAAACCTACACCCGCCTCAGCCCACAGTAACAACCCCCACTGTGTGCATGGAATTCACCACATCATTTGATATTAGTGAAAAATTAGAAACCACCCAACATTCTCCAATAGGAAAACTGTTAAATAAATTGGTAGATGCATTCTAAATAACTTAAAGCATTGGCAAGAAAAAAAAAAGAAACCATTTGTACTGATACTGATAGTCAAGCAACTGAAGCTACAGAACAAGGCAAGTAGGAAAGTAGGCATTTCCCATTTGGGGGAAAGGAAAGAGTATAAATCCACAAAAGCAGATGTATATACATGTAAAGGCATTTTTCAAGTTTTAGAAAGCTATGGAAAAGCCAGGCGTGGTGGCGCACGCTTGTAATCCCAGCATTTGGGAGGTTGAGACAAGAGGATCCAGGTTCGCGGCTAGCCTCAGCTACCTAGTGAGGCACTTCGCAACTTAGTGAGACCCTGTTTTCAAATAAAGAAGAAAAAATAATAGGGCTGGGGGTATAGCTCGGAGGTAGAATGCCCCTGAGTTCAATCCTCAGTACCACAAAAAAAAAAGCTATGGAAAAGAGCTACCCCACCCCCCCAACTGCAACCAGGAGGCAAACGGGCTGGGGTGGGTCCTGGGAGATAAATAAAAGAAGTCATATATTTCTGTATTATCTGAATTATTTAAATTTTCCCGTACATTTTTACAATAGTATGTTCCCCTGAGTTATTTGTGTAGTTAAAAAAAAAAAAAAAACACTTAGTAAATTCCTATATTTACTCTAAATACCATAGTGATGTGTCGTGTCTTGTGAACTAGGATTCTGGGTCCCCTAATGGATAAGAAGGAACTATTTTCTCCATTTTCCCAAACTTATATAAACTTTTCTGAATTCTAGGAAGTCTGATCAATCCTGTAAGTCTTGGTTCAACTTAAACAGAAGCACATCGACGTAAGATACATTTTCTAAATGTTCATTTTTTTTTTTATTGGTGCATTGTAATCATACATCTTAATGAGGTACAAGCTGGTAGGGTCATACACGCACACATCACTCATTTAGACCTTCCCCAATTCCCACCCCATTCCCTCCCCCTCCTTCCTTCTCATGTTCGGCTTAGTGATTCACTTTGATATATTTGTGATTATACATCATGTGCCTTGGTGAGTTTCCCTCTTCCCTCCTCCCAACACCTTCAGTTAGGTCCCCTTCTTTGCTCATCTAAAGTTTCTCCTTCTTCATCTAGTCTTTCTGAGTCCTTTGCAAGGTGCCTGTTGTGTAGGAACTCAGTAAACAGCAGCTATTGTTGTCTCTGGAGGTAGTTGTACTGAAACACAAATGTACCTCCTTTCTGAGCTCATCAAAGGTTCAGCCACAGTAAGCCTGACAAATGTGCATGTGGGGAGATTCCCAAACATATTTCTAATCTCATACTCCAAATTTCTTTCAATCACAGTTTAAAAGTCCTTGGGATTCCTTTCAAGAAGACACTTGTCTAGTCTACATCACCTTCCACTGCTGCTTGCTATACAATTAAGTGAGTTTTAATCTATGAATATCTGTGAGTACATAAATCAACACATAGTTTGTTCTGAGTCCTGGGTATATTTACTATAAATGATAGTGGTTACACAATTTAACCACTGTACAGTTACTTTGTTGACACTGGTTTTGGCCAAATATACAGTAGAAATTCCATTATTGGACTCTGTAGTAAGATAAGAGAAATGAGCTCTCTTCCTTCTAAAGTGCTGGCCAAATTCTGACTCACAATTGATAAAAAGCGCTGTATTGCTTTCCATATCATAAAACTGTCACCCATCTATAGTTAGCACTTTATTTGACATTAGGACCTTGTCATCGAACTATGAAACTGCCTTTTAACAGCGCTGAATACTCTTTTAGTTCCTCATGAGAATACTAATCACATGTCAGTATAGAATTTTTAGGAAATGGTTACATGAATATGCTTAATACAAAGCATGCAATTCAGATATCTGTTAATGTAAGCATTTCTTTCCTCATTCTCAATGAGACCTTATGCTATTTCAATGAAAACTGTCCTAGTTTTATACCAATCCTTTGCTGCAATATTAATAATAGCAATTCTTATATTACTGCCATACAATTAATATGTTGTGCATTTTGCTAAAGGTTTAGCTGCTGGAAATATGTTATTGGTCATACACAACATGCTTTAATTTACTATGTGTTTATTTCATTTATTATCCTAAGGTTTTCTTCTGACAGAAAGAAGCACTTCATAAGTAATATGCCATTTTTCTCATATTAAAATCTGATGAGGCATTTTGAGCTGTCCCAACTAAAACATATACCACCATATCATTGGATATAAATTAACCATACTAATTTATGCATTGTTATCATGTTTAGCTTTCTATTTTTATTTGTAGTATTGTTATTATTTTTGGTATGGTACTAGGTATTGAACTCAGGGGGGTGTTCTACCTCTGAGTTACCCCCCAGTCCTTTTTATTTTGAAATAGGCTCTCACTAAGTTAGTGTGCACTGACCTTGAACCTGCAATCCTTCCCTCTGAGCTTCCCAAGTGCTGGAATTACAGACATATGTCACATATGTTTAGCTTTTTCATACTCTCTGAACTCTATTTTGGCTTATAAATGTATTCTCATTTTTCAAAAGGCAAAAGTACTCAAAAAAGAAGAACAAACTAAGCCCAAAGTTAGAAACACAGAAATAATAAAGATAAAAGAAAAAATGAATAAATTCAAGAAAAACAAGAGAAAAATACATGAAACTGATCGTTTGGGAAATATAAACTAACTCAACAAACCTTCAGAAAAGAAGAAAAATAAACAAAAGAAGAAACATTACAACTGAAGCTACAAAAATACAAAGGATCCTCAGAGACTACTTTTAGCAATTATGTGCCAACAAATTTGACAACCTAGAAGTAGACAAATTCCTAGACACATACAACCTTCCAAGACTGAATTATAAAGAAAAATAAAATCCAAATAGGCAAATAATGAGTAAGGAGATTGAATCAGTAATAAATAGTTTCCTTCCAAAAATAGCTCAGGACTTAATGGCTTCACTATGGAATTAGACCAACTACTTAAAGAATGTCAATCTCTTTCAAACTCTTCCAAAAATTAAGAAGAGGGAATATTTCCAAACTCATTTCCAACATCATACTCAACAGTGAAAAATTGAAAATGCTTCCTCTAAGATGAAAAACAACATCACAAGTTCTATTCAATACAATACTAGAAATCATAGCTAAGACATTATAAGAGAAAGAAATAAAAGCATCCAAATGATCAGAAGGAAGGGAGTAAGTTAAACTGTCCCTGTTACAGACAACATGATCTTATATATGGAAAACCCTAAAGAGTACACCAAAAAAAAAAAAAAAAAAAAAAAAAAAAAAAAAAAAAAAAAAAAAAAAAAAAAAAAAAACTGTCAGAATAAACAAATTTAGTAAAGTTGCAGGAAATAAAATCAGTATGTAAAATCAGTAGCATGTCTACATACTAACAACAAACTACATGAAAAATTGAAATACTTGAGAATAAATTTAATACAAGCGGTGAAAGCCCTCTATACCAAAAACTATAGCATATTATTACAGAATTTGAAAAAAAAAAACACAAATAAATGGAAAGATATCCCATGTTCATGGATTGGAAGAATATTGTTAAAATGTACATAATACCCAAAATAATATTCAGATTTAATGCAATCCTCATCAAAATTCCAATGTCCTTCCCCAATTAAATAGAAAAAAAATCCTAAAGTTAGTATGGAACCACAAAAGACACCAAATGATTAAAGTAATCTTCAGCAAAAAGAACAAAGCTAGAAGCATCACACTATCTGGCTTCAAAAATATACTACAAAGTAATAGTAATCAAGAGCACTGCACTGGTATAAAAACAGGCACATGGATCAACGGCACAGAAGAGAAAGCCCATAAGTAAATCCATGCACTTATGGTCAGCTGATATCTGATAAAGGTTCCAACAACACACAAAGGGGAAAGGAAAGTCTTTTCAATAAATTACTGTGGAAAAACTAGATATCCACATGTAAGAGAATAAAATTACGCCCCTATCTCATACAAAAATCAACTCAAAAAGATTAAAGAACAGAAATTGTGAAACTACTGTATTAGAGGAAGACATGGTGGGGGCAAGTTATTGGTGTTGCAGGCAATGATCTTTTGGACATGACCCAGAAGCACAGGCAACAAAAGCAAAAAGAAACAAATGGAATGAAATCAAACTTAAAATCTTCCATACAGCAAAGGAAACAATCAGTGGAACAAAAAGATGACCTACAGAATGAGATTATGTTTGAAATCTATATAGCTAATAAAGAGCAAACAACTCAACAGTAAGAAAACAAACCTGAATTTTTTAAATGATAACATTGGCTGGGCGTGGTGGTGCATGCTTGTAATCCCAGCATTCGGGAGGCTGAGACCAGAGGATCCGGGTTCGAGGCCAGCCTCAGCTACCTAGTGAGGCACTCCGCAACTTAGTGAGACTCGGTTTCAAAATAAAGAATAAAAAATAGGGCTGGGGGTGTAGCTCGGAGGTAGAATGCCCCTGAGTTCAATCTCCAGTACCGCAATAAATAAATATATAAATAAATAAATAAATAAATAAATAAATAAATAAATAAATAAATGATAACATTGCTAGAGTACTTGCCAGGCATGCATAAATCCCTGGAATGGATACTAGCACCTCAAAAAAAAAATTGTTTAAAATGGTCACAGGACCTAAATGAATGTTTCTCAAAAGAAGACATACAAATGGACAACAGGTATATGTAAAAATCCTCACCTTTGTTAAGCATCAGGGAAATGTAAATAAACCACTGAGAGAAAATACCTCACACCAATCAGAGAGGCTGTTAATCAAAAAGATGAAAGGTAACAAGTGTTGACAAGGATATGGACAAAAGTCAACCCCTGCACACTGCTTTTTAGAATGTAAATTGTTATAGCTATCATGGTAAGCAGTTTGATGGTTCCTCAAAAAAAAAAAAAATTAAAACAAGAACTACCAGCAATCTCGCTGCAGAGTCTATATATCTATGAGAAATGAAGTCAGTATCTCAAAGGGTTATCTTCACGCCCATATTCATTGTAGCATTATTCAAAACAGCCAAACACAGAATCAACCTGTGTCTATCAACAGATGGATGGATAAAGCAAGTGGAGTATGCACACACGATGGATACAATTAAGCCTTTAAAATGAACAAAACGAGAAGGAAATTTTCTCACTTCTGTGGAATCTAAAAATGTGGAACTCATAGAAGCAAAGAATGGAATGGTAGCTTCCAGGACCTGAGGGTGAGAATATATTAGTAAAGGATACAAAATTTCAGGTTAGAAGATTAAGTTTAAAAAGAATCTATTGTCAACCTGGTGACTATAATTAATTAATAACAATATATTGTATTCTCTAAAACCCCTAAGGCATAAATTCTAAGTATTCCTAACCAAACAGATAAGGAGAGGAGGTAATATATATATCAATCCAGCTTGATTTAGTCATTCCACAATGAATACACATTTTAAAACCTGTTATACATGATAAATATATGTAATCTTTACTTGTGCATGTAAAATAATTAATTGTAAATGAATAAAGAAAGCTTATCAACAAATGTACTCAGCAGCATTAAAATCCAATGGTCTCTCTTGAAAAAATTTATATAAATAAGTAAAATAGGTTTAATGAATTTTATCAACACATCATCCTCTAACAGAAGCTTCAAACTCCTAAACTGGGCCATTTTGCCCTGGCTTCACCTATACACCCTTGGAAATCACAGAGATGAAATGGTTTCCCCTGATAGAGCACACCATTCCTTCCATTGTTTGCCATTGCTTCGTGTTCTTCTTGATAGATGAGTTTCATATTGTTCTTGATGTGTGAGTCAGTCGGCCAATGAGGCAGGGACAGTGTTACAAGCCAAACTCTTTAGAGCTACTTATGCTTCATTCATTTTCAGTAAGGTAAAGGTCACATTATCTGTGCATCAAACCAAGAGCAATTTGGCCTCATTGATCTGTGCTTCCAGACCAACAGCATTTGTCGAATGCTAATTATTAATGTTCTTGAACTGCCTTTAGCTGTTAAATAAAATTACATTTCCCGCTTACAAAAAGAAAATCATTCATCTTTCCCCCTTTTCCTTCTGTGCTTTCTTTGTGATTTTTAGTAACTTCCAAGGTACAGATTCGCAAGTAGCTGGAGAAAATCGGTTGCAACATATCCTCTCACCAATGATGCAGTGTCAGAAGATGGTCAGTGCCTCAATAATTACTGCTTAATTAATGTGTCTCTGCTTGTTAACTAAGAACGTAAGCTGCTTGGAAAAAAATTCTCCCTCAAGCAAGATGGCTTGCCATTAGTAAAACAGTCAGTAGTAATTAAAAACCTCATTTTCAAATATAGTTCATAAGTTTTACATCATGAAAATGGATTCTCATCTCATTCTCTTTAAAAAATGTTGCCCTAAGCAAAATAAAACATCCTCTTTGAAAATTTAAAGCCGAATGAATGAAGCCAAAATGCTACCACTGTTTCTCTTTCAAATAACAAAACTTCTCCAATATTTGGTTAATAGTTCCTTTTACATATGTGAATCCAAGTAAGTGATGGTCTTTAAGGAATTTTGCCTTAGTTTATAAAATTATATAAAATATTTCATCACAAATACATTGTACATATTTTGACAGAAAGTGCTACATATTATAATTATTTTCTATTTGAACTTATTACATCGAAAAATACAGTAGGCAATCAAAATTTGCATGTACTCCCTAAACTGAGTTTAAATGAGTTTAATGCTGAGTTAATTTTCTTGGCTTCACATGCTGTATATTCTTAAACTATTTAATAAATACATATTCCAGAAGTATCCGAACAGAATAATGATAAAATCCCCAAAATTTGCAAAATGGAATAAAGAAAGCACAAAAGTTTGATTAAATAAAAGTCTAATCAAAAGAAAACACTGGCACCTTTATTCAAACAAATTAGGTGAGCAATAACAGATTCTCACAGATATTTTTAAATAAATGAAATCTGGGTCAAAGTGTAAGATGAGAAAAGTATAGAAGTATGTCTAACTTAGTGGAACTCTATATTATGGGTCAAATTCCAGGGACATAACTATAGTTCCTGCAGACACTAGAGGGCGGAGTTGCCTAGTGATGCTCCTCTGATGGCTAGCTGGGGAAAAGGCGGCTAGCACTTAGGATTCCTGATCTGTAAACCCTTAAGACCTACTGACATATTTTGAAAGGCTTTAAACTTTTAGTATATGATCCAAACTAGTCCAGTATGGAAGCAATCAACCAAACACAGGAAACCCAGACAATGGCTCCATGGAGAAAACTTTTCCTAAGAACCGTCTATCTTCTTTCCTACATGTGTTCATAAATATAACATCTTATTCCCCAGAAAATGACCATCACTTTTCTTTTGAATAAAAGATGCTTAACAATCCACTTATCCTATGCCTTCTGAGAGCTAAAAGTTTTAAGTTACGGATGACATTTCCCATCAAATTTGGGCAAGTGATTATTCCATTTTCGTTGACTAAGTACCATAAGTTCAAACAAAATGTCTCCGTATTACTAAAAATTTTTCAAAGAAGGGGAAGGTATCTTCACCTTTCCAATCTCTTTTATATTCATATTCCCTGACAATAGCAGAGACTCAAAAAATATGGGCTGCCCAGCATCTCATTGCACTGACAAATAGAGGCCATTTATTTCTGGATGGATTTTGGAAGCTCAGATATCAATTTGCGTAGCTCCTGGAGCAACATAAAAGTCATTTCCCCTCTTTAAGTCACTGCATGTCTTTCACAGTGGCCAAACCACTTCAATATATCCCAATTATATTATCTTCAAAATTACAGCCTGGAACATTCATTCTCCAAGTAACCAAGTTTCTAGATGACATTCAGTGAGATGATGGAGCTTCTCTTCAAAGTAATCTGTCTCAGAAATTGTGTGTTTTTCAACAGAAAAACTGAATTTCTCCAGGAAGGCATAGGTCCAAAATTAGCTTCTCACTTGTTTTATTATCACTATATTTATAAAAATCAGTATTAAAATAATTACAATCCTAGATAGCTCAAAAAGACTTAATTAAGACCCAAGTCCTTTCATAATCATACAGGTCAAACTTCAAGTGTGCCAATGTAACTAAATATATTAAATTACTTGGGAGGGGCAAATGGAGCATCTGTGTTTCTTACAGTCCAGAAGATATTCTCACTATTCTTTGCCTCTTAATATCTGATTGCATTCTTTTTTCCTGGCTCCTAAAACCAATGTCTTGAGTCTTCTCTATATTGCATTGGATATAAAAGCAGATCAGGAACACTGAGCCTCTAATCAAGGATTTTAATCTATTGATACATATTACAGAAGCTATAGATATTGATTTCTCCAACTCACTTATGGAATATTAAAGCTTGGAGTGAAATGCACTTAAGTAGGAAAAGTAATTTTGGTAGATATTCACTAGCATACCCTATGTCTAAAGGGCTAAATATTTTAAAATTCCTTTCAATCAAATCAAAGACTATGAATTAGAAGTCTTCCCTCCTTGTCTAAAATTTGAACAAGGCATATCAATATTTCCTGTCTCTTCGTTGTCCAATGTGTTTTCCTTAACACCACTAATTAATCCACTAATTTGTTTACTTGGAATTTCTACTTACATGTCATCACATTTTCTGGAATATATGACCTTGAGGGCTGGAATTTTGTCTTTTCTGTTTATTCTTGTTAATCCCCAGTGTCCAAATAGTGCCTGATACCTAGTAGGTCTTTATAAATACTTGATGAGTGACTAAATGGATGAATAAATAAGCCAATGAACAGAAATCACAAATCAGACAGAATTGTGTCTATTACAAGTCTTATTCTAACAAGAGGAAGGGGTAGGAATCAGTAAGAGGCCTTCAATGCCAAGAACCTTGAAAATTTACTTGATTTAAACACCCAGCAGCATTAAAGAATTAATATATATGGTATCCCCGCTGGTTACATAGCCTCATAAGTGGTTGAGCTAAAATTTGCCCTAGTCTGCATATTGCCAACATCTGCCCTCTTTTGATTATATTACACTCAGCCTCATATAATATCTCAACCCTTCTAGAAGATACATAGCAAATTTTTTAAAGGTGGGGCTTAAGTTACAAAGGGTAATTGTGCCAATATTATTTAGGAGGCTTTGGCAATGAGGAAAAAAACATTGATTATTCATGAATGTCAATAAGATCTTCTATTTAACTAGAAAAGCCTGGGATCACAACTCCTCAATTTCCCATACCGGGTAGTGGGAAGAGAGAGATGTCCCTTCACTGATCATGGGAGAAGAGAACTCATAAAAACAGGACTTTTTTTTTTTTTTTTCAGTCCTAGGCACCAAACCCAGGGCCTCATGCATACTAGGAAGGTGCTTTACTAGTGGGCTACGTCTCCAGTCCAAATGCATATGTTAACAGAGTATTCATGCAATTCCAATTAGGCATTCAAAACACAGTCTCAAAACAGTACATATTCACCATGATTGTAGAATTCTAGACTCCCCTGAATTGATAACTTCCCAATAGGAAAACAATCTCTACAATGTTTGTTGGTTTTCGTAGGGTACTCAGGTAATAACTTTATACAGGTCCAAACCTCCTTACTCAATAATGCAACTATATGTTCTCTGTAAGGGACACATTTTAGATTCAAAGACCAAATGGATGTAAAAAGATGAAAAAGACACGTCATTGAAACAGTAACTAAATCAGAGTTTGAGTGGATATACTAACACTGGACAAAATAGTCATTAACACAAAACATACTGCTAGAGTAACACAGTTTGAATGGTGGGATCCCTTCTAAAATTTGTGTACTGAAATTTAATCACAATGTAATTGAAATAAGCAGTGGAACCTTAAAAATATGATTAATTCATGAGAGTAGAGCAATCATGGATAGGATTAGGACACTTCCAGAAAAGCCGGAGGGAGTGGGTTCACTCTCTTCTGCTCTTATAAGGACACCATCTCAGACCCCTGCCTCCCAGCAATGATCTCAGACTCCCGCTCTCCAGCAATGTGAGAAATAAACTTCTGATTCTTTTATAAATTACCCAACCTGTGGTATTTTGTGACAGCAGCACAAATGAATGAAGACATAAAGACAAAGGACATCTCATAATGATAAAATGGTCAGTCCAACAGGAAGTTTTAACACAAACATATTTGTCTCTAACAACACAGCCCCCTAAATTTTACATGAAGGAAAAAATGGATAGAATTGAACAGAGAAATAGGCAATTCAACAATAATAGTTGGAAACTTCAATAACCCATCTCAACTACACAGAAAGATCAACAGGAAAATAGAAAACTTTGATGACACTCTCAAAACTATGTCTAACACTACAAATCCACTACACCAAACAGACATCTACAGAACATCCAACAAGAGCAGAGTACATACTCTTACCATGTGCACACAGAATATTTTCGAAGACAGACCATACATTAAGCCAAATTTTCCTACCCAGTACACCTTGAACCACACATGGTTCAGAATTCTAAACTGTCTGGAATGTTAAAGTATAACATCATGCATTTTCAGTATATTAGGGAACATACCCACAATCTGTGTGGTCTATGTCAGGACACTTCAACAAAACACAATATTTCCCTAGAAAAAAAAATATTTGGTTTTTGACACTCAATGAGATAAAGACTATATAAATAGCTTCAAGTCAATTCAGGTCTCTTGACATCAAATAAATTATAAAACAAAGATTTAAAACCCATTTATTCTGCTTTGAAAGCATTCTCAAATGGGTCTATGTTTCCTCATCTCTGCTGCCACTGCCACATAAGCCACAGTGCCCCTTCTGTCCATCAAAGACGCACCTAGCAGTGCCCGTGCTTTCAGCCCCGGCTCTCTGCAGCCCAGGCTCACAAAGCAAGCAAAGCCACCTCTTGTCATTAGTATGTTACTTCCCATCTTGAAACCATTGAGTACCTTCCCCGTGCTCTTAAAATGAACCACTGATTTCTCATGGGGGCCTGCATGGTAAGGAGCAATGCTACCTCCCCAAAGATATCCCCTACTTCTCCTCACTTACTCTTCCTGCCAACATGGCCTTCTTTTTATTCCCTCAACCATTCCAAACTATTACCTCCCTAAAGTCTTTGGTTTCACTGTTCCCTTTCCAGAACACTCTTCAAAGAATTTTTCAAAGGCAGGACCATCATTGGCCTTCAGATCTAATCTGGATGATTAGAGGAGATGACACTTCCTCAGAGATACTTTCCCTATCCCTTCTATAAGCTACGCTTGGCCTTCCATGTCTTTTTTTTTTTTTTCTTTAATAAACTTAATTTTAGAGTAGTTTTTATTTGCATAAAAGTTGCAAAGGTAGTACAAATTTTTCACGAACCCCACACACCCAGTTTCCTTATTGTTAACATCTATGTTACTATGCTACATTTATCACAACTAATAATAACACACCAACATTGGCTAAGTTCCATACTTGAAAAGACTTCACTAGCTCTTCTTGATGTCCTTTTCTTTTCTAGGATCCCATCCAGGATCCCACAGTATGTTTAAGTTATGGTGTCTCCCTAGTCTCCTCTGGTCTATGACACTTTCTGAGACTTTCCTAGTTTGTTTGTTTTCCTTCAGCTTTGAAGAGTACTGGCCAGGTATTTCACAGTCAGCCTCCCCAATGTGGTTTCATCTGATATTTTTCTCAGGATTAGACTAACATTATGAGTTTAGAGGAGAAAGATGACAGAGGTGAAACAGTCTCATCATAGCATGTCAAGGACACATGCTTTCAACATGACCCATCCCTGATAATGCTGTCAGTCATCAGGAACAAGGTTAGGCTCAATCACCGCTGTAAAGTCCCTCCCTCCCCTTTCCATCCTAACACCATCTACTCGTTGGGGAAAAAAATGTCAGTACAACCCACAATCAAGGCATAGAAGGAAGTGAGTTCCACCTCTTGGAGAGGAGATTTTATACCCATCACTTATTTATAAATATTCTCTATAGGCCTTTGTCTTTGGGATTTGTCTGCCTGGATCACACTTCTTTCTATCCTCTTTGGCATCAGCTGAATGAGGGCAGACTCCAAGCCCAAAATCAGGGATGGAGTGGGAATCCATCATAAAGGTGATGTTTTGGTCTCTGCTCTGCTGCACTTTTCTGTCTATTTGAATGGTTGTAGAAAGCTGTGGATACGCAGAGAAAGTACAGGCCGGCAGTGAGGACATGACCCCTGATCACCCCATGTAGCCGTGGATGACCTCTGCTTATCCCACGCAGCTGTAGATGTGTATACAGTTACATAAGCAGGACTAGGTAATACACAAGACACATGTGCACGTAACAGTGGCATGACGTGAGCCACTTTATCTGGAACCCTAGATTAGGGACAGGTCTGTAAAATAAAGCTGCTGCTGTTCTCCTCCAGAAGGGGTGGTGTTATATACAGGAAATTTGTTTCTTCTCTCTCATATCATTTGCTTATTAAAGTACCCACTGATGAATGTTTATATTATAGGTTGAGTTATAATCCAATACTATATTACAATAACTATTGTTGCTCAAATTATTCCAATTTTAGTCATTGAGGGGTCTTTCAAATTGGCTTGGTATCCCATTGAAATGCCCCCATCCTTTAGTTTTCTGAGCACTACTATACTTTCTGGCACCACAAGATGCGTCTGTCTCATTTTTATACCACTGGTACTTTTTATTGCAGAATAAAAATAATACTGAAAAATAATACTGAAACTTAATTAGATCTGGCTGTAGGAGAGTTTATTGTTACTGGGATGTCACTAATAATAGGCACTCTTAATAGAGCTAAGAAATACATGTATGTATACTAACCTATGCATAAGAATATATCTCTAGGTTTTTCTAGATGCAGCATGAGTTTATATTGATGTACCCAACTTCAGTCAAGTACCACGTAGTTCATTTTAGCATGCCCTTTCTAATTGCCCAGTGTATTAATCAAGGTTCTCCAGAGAAACAGAACCAAGAGGGTGTGTGTGTGTGTGTGTGTGTGTGTGTGTGTGTGTGTGATTTATTATATGGAATTGGCTCACATGACTATGGAGGCTGACAAGCCCCAACACCTGCAGGTGTCAAGCTGGAAATCAGGAGGTCAGATGGTCTTCAGCTTGAGTCTGAAGGCCTGAGAACCAGGAGAGCTAGTCATACTGTTTTGAAAGTTTATCATCCTGAAGGAGAGTAAGCTCAAGATCCAGGAAGAGCCTCATGTTTCAGTTCAAGCCCAAAGGCAAGAAAATAAATGATGTCCCAGCTGGAAAGCAGACAGGTAAGCAGGATTGCCGCTTACCCTTCAGTCTACTCAGGCCTTCAACAGATTAGACAAGGCCCTACCACATTAGGGAAGCAATCTGCTTTTCTCAATCTATAGATACACCCAGAAAAACATCTAACTACAAATGTTAGGGCAAACTGCAACAAAAACCTGACCATCACACCCAGTTTATTTCCATTAGAGTCATTAACACAATACATAATTACCTAGCTTTTATATTTGCTTACTTATTTTCTGCCCCACGTCATCAACAATTTAAATTCTAGAAGCAGAAACCCTGCTTGTTTTAACCAACTCTAAGCCCAGAACGGCGCCTACTATGTAGAAGTGGTTAATTTATTGTATGAATGAAAAAAAATGATCAATAATATAGTAGTGATTACATAACTCACAGTAGAAAACTACAAAGAAAATACTTTGAGGTCACCCCTAGAACATAAGTAAAATCGTCTTCCAGGCCCCAAATAAATGCATACTAACCCATTGCTATGCTTTGTTGTATTAGTAATCTCCACAAATTCATCATGAGTTGACAGTGAAGTTTTCCCTTACAGACAATTTAAAAGGATAGCTGGTATTTTCCCCTAAAGTTTACTTTAGTAGAGCTTAATTATGTGCAAAGTAAAGTAGCGTATTTCTTATTCAAGTTTCCTTTTCTGCAACAGGTATTATAAGAGGAGGTACAGAGGGGAGAAGGAGACTCATCACCGTCCTTTTATATTTCACCAAATCAGAAATGTTTCGGTCTCTAAGAATTTCTCATTGTAACTATGTGACCAAAAGCTACAAAACAAATTTTTGCAAAGTTAGTGTTTTCATCTTGTTAACCCAGCTTTTTTTCCCCCACTTTTTTCAACTACTCAAACTGCTGAGAAGCCTTGTCTAGATGCGAAGATGAGCTTAACAGAAGGTATGTGTGACAGCAGGACTGAGAGACCCCATGAAAGACAACGTAAGACTGCATGGGAGGGGGCTGAAAGGTGGTTTTGCATTCCAAATGTCTTTCAATTTCCAGGTCTGAAGTTGGACGAGTCTTGCCCTAAAGAATACCATGTGGACAAAGGCTCATACCTCTAGTCACTGTGCCCTTCTCTCCGAGCGACTGCAAGTCTCACTGGAAACCTCCCACCTACTCATACTCCATACAAAAGATGAAAGTAAGATGATGTTCAGAAAAGGAAGAGATGGGACAAGAATAAAACACGTGTTTCCTGAATACCCACTATATGCCTGGAAAATCCTGTGCTCTCATCTACTCTGCTATCAGAGCTTTATTTCCTTTATTTTTAAAAATTAATAAAGAGGTCACTTACATATGTATGCAAAAAATATGCAAACGTAACAGAGAGAAGTTAATACTAGCAAGGGAGTTGAAGCAGAGAGCAGGACAAAAATATTTCCTGTAGCTTCTAAAATATTCTTTCACATAAACATAAATCAAATCCCCTGATATTTGTGAGAGGTGCTTTCCTTCCCCAAATCTTGTTTTAATGGGCTGAAGAAACCAAGGCAAGCCTGTGTACACTTCTTGAACTAGCTGCCTATTCATCTGAACAATTATGCAGCTCAGTGTGAGGGAACCGATTGAGAAGGGGGATGACATTTGGCACAACTGCAAGGCCATATATAACAAAGGAGTGTCCAGAGGTTTCTAGAAATAAGAGCTAGATGCTCATAGGGAGGCCCCTCAGGACCCAAATTAAGCTCTAGGCCACTTTCACATAGCTTACCAAAAAAGAAAAGCAAAACTAAAATGCGCATTAAGGCACCAGAATTCTATTAAATAAGGGCGTGTTGCTCAGGTGTCCTCCATGGAAAAGAACAAACTCCAAGAGTTAAAATCTAGAAAGAGAGGTTATCAGATGGAATTTTTCACAGCATATCACACCTAAGGGAGGGCTGGAAGAAGAAAGGTCTCTGCAGGAAGTTTCCTTACTGACTTTGCCTACAGAGAATGGCTTCTAGGTTTCTCACATGTCCTCCCATGCAACTGTTTCTAGTCCACCTCGACTTACATCAAATTCATTTGGCTAAATCACGTGGAACAGCTGCTGAATTACGAGCTACGCTCACAAAGAAGACGTCGTCAAGTATCTAAAGACGCAGAAAGTCCAAGCCACAATGCAATTTTTTGTGGCCGCATCCTCTGAGTCCACCACCCATTTACTCCTAATTGTAGGCGATTATCTACTCGTCAGCCCATTCCCTGCCATTCTGAAGGGTCAGCTGCACTCTGCATTCTGCCCTCTGAGTTATCCCGTTCCACACTTAGAGGGTCCAAAAATAGAAGGAAGCTGAATTTCCTTTGTTCCAATCCCGTTAGTGAAACATCAGTCCCATCACAGCAAAGCTGCAAGGCAGAGCAGGAAATGAGCAAGGAGGAAAGAGCCTGCTTTTCGCTACACGCCCCTGTGTTGGAGGACTGTACTCGCCAGCAGAAAATCATTTCTGAAGTTACGTTACAGCTGTACAAACCACTCGTCAAAAAATATCACCTTGTTTTCAGCCAGGTGGCAGATTTCACACTAAAAAAATATATATATCCAGTAAGACATTCTCAGCAGCTTATCTATAACCATGATCCTGCAGTAAAATATTCAACAAATTATTCAAATTCCCTGAACAAATGCTACATGAAGCCCTTCAGCCTGTGACAATCTCAAGAAAGCAAGTGTGTCACACAAGGATAACTTCATGTTCAGTGAGTCTTTTTCCATGACATTTTATGTTTTGAAAAAAAAAGCAGATATAACTCACTTGGAAGCTTTATAAAAAATTCTAGGTTTTTAAAAATAGATCCCTGAATTACTTTTAAGGCTTTTTGCTGTGGTCTCAAAAACTGAATATATTTGCCTGGGGAAATTCTGAATAGCATTACCAGAAGATCAATTTAAAAACAAGTTGGAAATTGGCAGCCAGTAGATGGCTAATGTGTGAGCAATGAAGGCCATTAGACTTTTTAAGACATATTCTCACTACAGAAATACCATGACATCATGGGTCTGCCTATCTCAGTAGAGCACTCACTTAGGGATATTCATTCATGTATTCCTGCCACAAGTATTCACTAAATGTCTACAAAGCGATGGAGAAAATGAATCTCAAGCAGTGTTGAGCTGTGTTATGAAATGTGTTCTAAAACTTGTCCCACTCATTGCTATGCCTAGAAACCCAAAGCAAACTCATCTCATTCTAAGACATTGGAAAGGGGGTATTCCAAGCACAACTGCGGGGCTGCGGACAGCCGGGGGGGGGGGGGATTTGTTTAGGACGCACTCTGGCATCCACTAGGGTGTCCTTCAGGAGTCACTGAGATGAGACGGTGGCCTAATCTCATGATACCAAGGGCTTATTCTAAGAAGACCCTGCTTCTGATTTAACTAATGCTACCTCTGGGAACCTGAGATATGAGTCTGCTACAACCAAGGAACTAGAAGAAACAAGGGTTTTAATAGTTAATATTAAGAGCATTTTGTCATGGAGCTAAAGTGCCACCACTTTCTAAATGGTCCACGTCCATTATGGTTTCACTCAAAATCACCAAGGAGCACGCAAATTTAGAAACACTTCGCCCATGTAATTTCCTACGAGGTCATGAAGCACCTAAGTCCATATCAGTACTTGGCATGTTTAAACTACCACCAAGTGCTGTGGGGCCATGTTTATCTTAACACTTGTTTTGGTATGACCCATAAGTTTTCACATTTTTACTCGATGGGGGAAAGAAATTTTTTAAAGAATATTATTCCTTGATACATGAAGACTACATGAAATTCAAGTTTCAGTATCTATACAGGAAGGCAGTAGCGCTCATTCATTTATATAGTGTCCCTGCTAGGACAGTCTCTCCCAAGGCCCTCAGAACCTGAAATATCTTCTATATGGCCCTTTCGAGAAAAGGTCTGTTGACCTTTGATTTAAATAGCAAGATAAATGTTATCAAATAAAAACATGGTGAAGCTGTGACAATGTTCCTCCACCCAACCGCTGCTGAGGTCTCTGCCACCCCAACTTGCTTTGACCAGAGGTCTCCCGGCTTCTGCTCAGAAGGAGGCTCTTTCTTCTACAGGCAGCTGGGTGGAGGGGAAAAGGAATCAAAGAAGAGAAAATGTGTCAAGAGGGAAACACACTAAAAAGAGCTAGAAAATATAGAAAAGAGGATGGATGTGCTGGAGAGGAAGGTTCTGGAAAGTATCACCCCAGGGTTTCCACTGTCCCCAAAACTTACCCTGTAAAGTTTAAAAACACCAGAGAACAAAGCTCAAAATGTTCTACACCTCCTTTTTCTCCTGTCTCAGAACCATGTGACTGTGGGGCAAGTTATAAAATTATCATACACACAGCCTATACAGTAATTAGAATGGCTATAGTAGTACACAAAAATAATTTACATATTTCATTCAGTGGAGAATCATTAATCTCTTCTCGTGAGCCAAAAGCAGATTCATGTGTTTTGAGAATGAATAAGCAAAGGAAACAAAAATAATTTCTAAGGCAAGAAAATTGCCTCATGATGTGTTCTTTATTTTGACATTTTCGTTCCCTAGAAGTAGTGCCAGCATTTACACTGGAATAGTGCATTTGAGCATTGTTTTTTTTCACTCATTTGGTCATGCTCATGAAAAATCTCCTCTCAGCTTGTCATTTGCTATGAAACCATAGAGAATGTTATTAAGGTTAACAGAGAAATAAAATCAAAGTAGTGGCTTACCATGTGTTAGAGTTTGGCTCATGTGTTACAGGTTCAGTCCCCAGGGCAGCAAGTTTCAGAGATGGGAGGTCGCTCCCAGAAAGTGGCTGGATTGCTATACCACTCCTGGGTATCTTTCCAAAGAGGTTGAAACCAGAGAACTACAGTAATATATGCATCCCCATGTTCATAGCAGCACAATTCACAAGAGCCAAATTATGGAATCAACCCAGGTGTCCATCAACAGATGAATGGATCACAAAACTACGAGAAATACACACAATGGAATTCTACTCTGCAATAAAGAAGACTAAAATAATGTCATTTGCAAGAAAATGGAAGGACCTGGAGAACATTATGTTAAGTGAGATTAGCTAGTCATAGAAAGTGAAGGAACATATGTTTTCTTTAATATGTGCAAGCTAGGGAGTAACTGGGATACCAGAGGGACTCCAGATATCAGAGGAGAAACCTCAGCGGAGCTAGGGAAGTGTTCTAAGGGAAGGGGAGGGGGAAGACTGAGGTTCATTATTGGAAATACTAACATCGACTGTGTGTACATATGTGAAAATCCCAATATCAGTCTCAGTCCTCTGAATGAAAAAAGGGGGAAGATGGGGAGGCAGGGGGGCACCAAGTGCTGTGTGCATGTATCTCAATGTCAACATGATTTACATTATGATGTGAGACGATAATGCACCAATAAAAGAACATTAAAAAAAAAGAAAGTGGCTGGATCATGAAGGCTCTGATCACATCCATAGATGAATCCACTGACAGCAGAATAGACTTGGGAGGTGTTGGAAACCATTGGCATGGTTGGAGAAGGTAGGTCAATGGGGAGGTGCCCCGGAAGTATATATCTTGTCCCAGCCTCCTCCTCCTCCTCCTCCT
>PVLC010002183.1:31597-120661 GCA_004027655.1 Graphiurus murinus | reverse complement strand
AGCCGGGCGTGGTGGCGCACACTTGTAATCCCAGCATTCGGGAGGCTGAGACCGGAGGATCCGGGTTCGCGGCCAGCCTCAGCTACCTAGTGAGGCACTCTGCAACTTAGTGAGACTCGGTTTCAAAATAAAGAATAAAAAATAGGGCTGGGGGTGTAGCTCGGAGGTAGAATGCCCCTGAGTTCAATCCCCAGTACCACAAAACAAAACAAAAAAATACTGCTTGTGCTGGGCGTGGTGGTGCACGCTTGTAATCCCAGCATTTGGGAGGCTGAGACGGGAGCATCCGGGTTCGCGGCCAGCCTCAGCTACCTAGTGAGGCACTCCGCAACTTAGTGAGACCCTGTTTCAAAATAAAGAATAAAAAATAGGACTGGGGGTATAGCTCGGAGGTAAAATGCCCCTGGGTTCAATCCCCAGTACCTCCAAAAAAAAAAAAAAATACTGCTTGGGAATATGAAGGAAATATTTAAACATACAACATGGGTAAATATGAAAATATTTATGCTTGAATGAGCTGAGTGTGGTGGCGCACCCTTGTAATCCCAGGACTCGGAGGCTGAGACTGGAGGATCCGAATTTGAGGCCAGCCTCAGCTACTTAGTGAGGCTCTTTGCAACTTAGTGAGGTCCTGTTTCAAAAATAAAGAGTGGAAAAAAAAAAAGGATTGGAGGTGCAGCTCAGAGGTAGAATGCCCCTGGGTTCAATCCCCAGTACCACAAAAAAAATAGAAAATATGTATGCTTGAATGAAAGAAGCTGGAAGAAGAGAGTACATTTGCATGAAAATGCAAGTTAATTTACAATGACATTAAACACAGCAGTGGTTTTCTGGGAATAGAAAAGGTTGAGAGGAATGAACTGCAGAAGAACATGAAGAAAATTACAGGAACGGTACATATGTTTACTGTGTGTGTGTGTGTGTGTGTGTGTGTGTGTGTGTGTGTGTGTGTGTTACTGGGTATTGAGCCCAGTGGCACTCTACCTCTGAGCCATTCTCCCAGCCCTATTTTATTTTATTTTTTATTTTGAGACAGGGTATCACTAAGTTGCTGAGAGTCTCACTACATTGCTGAGGCTGTCCTTGAACCTTCGATCCTCCTGTCTCAACCTCCCAAGTACTGGGATTACAGGTATATGCTGCCATGCCTTGCTCCCCCAGCCCTACTTTTGTTGCTTATTTTCAAACAGGGTCTTGCTAAGGTGCTGAGGGCCTCACTAAGTGGCTGAAGCTTTTCTTGAACCTGAGATCCTCCTGTCTCTGCTTTCCAAGTAGCTGGGATTATAGGCATCATGTCTGGCTATGGCATCTTTTCTAGTTGTTTGCTATTTTTTTCAGGTTAATTTTTTAATATATAACCTTTAGAAATTTAGGATTTTAGGCAACATTCCTCTGAAGCCTTGGGGAGGAAAAAAAAATATATATATATATTTTTTTATTTTTATATATATATATATATATATTTTTTTTTTTTGCGGTACTGGGGGTTGAACTCCGGGGCATTCTACCTCCGAGCTATACCCCCAGCCCTATTTTTTTTATTCCTTATTTTGAAACCGGGTCTCACTAAGTTGCGGAGTGCCTCACTTAGGTAGCTGAGGCTGGCCGCGAACCCGGATCCTCCGGTCTCAGCCTCCCGAATGCTGGGATTACAAGCATGAGCCACCACGCCCGGCTAAAAAAAAAATATATATATATATATATATATATATATATATATATATATATATATAACAATCCTCACTTTGTCTTTTAACAGGGAGTGTCAGAGTTGGATTTTGTGGTTTGTAAAATAAAGTACTTTGGAGTTGCAACTCCTGGAAGCACTTTTTGAATTTGTCTAGGTAAAGAATGAAAAACTTGTAGCTGACGCCCATGTGTGCTTGGAGGTTAAAGTTCCATCCATGGTGCAGAAGCACCCTGGGAAGGAATCTCAGTCTCACTTGGACACAGGTTGGATCAGAATCACACTTGTGTTGTGGTGAATCATTGACATTTGGAATAGAACTGGGAGAAAGGGGAAGTAGAGCCTAGGTTATCTCAGAGAACTTGGAAATGAATGGCCACTTTTGTTCTCAGACAGCTTTTTTGGGGGGGGGGTAATTGGGGATTGAACTCATGGGCATTCTACCTCCAAGCTACACCCCCAGGCCTACTTTTTATTCTTTTGGCGGTACTGGGGGTTGAACTCAGGGGCATTCTACCTCCGAGTTATACCCCTAGCCCTATTTTTTTATTCTTTATTTTGAAACCGAGTCTCACTAAGTTGCGGAGTGCCTCACTAGGTAGCTGAGGCTGGCCGCGAACCCAGATCCTCAGGTCTCAGCCTCCCAAATGCTGAGATTACAAGCATGCGCCACCATGCCCGGCTCCGACAGCTTTTTGATGTTGCTATTCAATCATTCATTCTGAGATAATTGGCATTACAGGCAACTACAGCCTGCACAACGACCTCCCTAATGTATGATTTCCTGTGTCTGAATAATACATAATTCAGAAAACAGGAATAAAGTACTTTTCCAGAAACAAAAAAGTGATGTAAAATAATTCATATCATTTCCACGAAGTTTACTTAAATCCTTCCACTAATTTCCTCAGTTTCTAAAAAGACAGATCACACGGTGTCCATCCTTCACCCTAATAGTTCTGTACTGGAAAGGTAGATTTTAAATCCTCGTCCTCCTCGTCGTCGTCGTCGTCCTCCTCCTCCTCCTCCTCCTCCTCCTCCTCCTCCTCCTCCTCCTCCTCTTCCTCTTTTTCTTCTTCATTGAGCCCAGGGACATTCTACCTCTAGGCTACATCCCTAGCCCTTTTTATTTATTTATTTTTTTTTAATTTTGAAACAGGGTCACTAAGTTACCAAGGTTAGTCTTGCTAAGTTATAACTCACTGGCCTCTAATCTGCAGTCCTCCTGTCTCAGCCTCCCAAGTGCTAGGATTACAGGCATGCAGCGCCATGCCTGGCTGGTTTTACTGCCTCTTCTAACAGGGAGATGCCATGGAGAATATAACTTGAGGTGCAGGCATGCAAGGGGACCCATGGTGACAACTGGTAGAAAGGTAATCTAGGAATTAAAGCCCTGGACTTGGCTGACTCTCTGGCTTCTCAGCCCAGCCCCAACACTTACTGTGAAGCTTATGACCTTAATTTCTTTAATTGCAAAGTGTAAATTGCAATAATACCAACCCCATAGAGCTGCTGTGAGGACTAAATGAGACAATATACGTAGAACTTGGGACAGGGCTTGGTCTCTGCCCAAAACACGTGAGTGTTTATTGTAAAAAGGGTCAGGGAAGTCTCACTTGGTTGGTTGGATTGCCTTGGAGTGCCATGCGTTGCAGGTTTTGGGTGGGGAGTTTGGGGGAGATTTTATGATGCTTGTTTTTTTGCTTTTATACTTTTATTGGTGTGATGTAATTATCCATCATGGTGAGATTCAAAGTGATACAGACATGCACACACATACCCCTGGTGTATTCCTCTCCCTGCACCCGCCCCTCCTCCTCAGAATGCTAGTGAGATTGGTAGTGAAACCTGGTATGTACCGACGTAACCTTATTTGAACCATTCCCTTCCTCAATCCTCATTTTTCCCCATCCCACGAGGCATAATGAGCAATCTTTAGGTGTTGTTCGTTGGGTGTGGTGAGTGCAAGTCAGAAGACGGTAGGAATGGCGTGCTGGTATCTGCTCAGGAGTCAGAGTTAAAATGTCATTCCTGCTTCCTGCAAACATAAAGAGGGTGCAGAAGCAAATGAACCCAGGACAAGGAGGTTCTCTAGAGCTGCAGGTCTTGTCTTCCCAGGATCCTCTGATTTCAGGGGTAGCCGTGTGGCTGAATTATACTCAACATCCTGGGAACCAGACTGTCATCCAAAGATGGTGACCGAGGCATGGGGACAGAGTGCTCCAAACAGCACATCGTATTAACCACAGTGGATCTTCCTGCAGCTGCCTGGCACTTCTCCTTCAGGACCCTGTCGAGAGCCAGCCCTTGAGGCAACAGGGTCGGGGGGGGGGGTCCCTCTTTAGGTGAGGATCAAGTATGAGGTCGCAAAAATACACTCACACCCAATGCAGTGTTGGAACGTCTCTGTTTAATTCATGTCATCACTGTTTTTTATACTCTTTTACAACAAGGTATGCAGAACAGGAATTTTTACAGACTTGTTTTTTCCTAACTAGAAAAGCTATTTCCCATAGTGTTTGCTGGGATTAAGAAAACAGCAAAGGTTACAGAATGCAATATGTAAATAAAAATTCTTTTAGTACGAAAACAGTTAACAACAGAGAGGAAACTATTCATTAGATTAAACAACAGAGAGGAAACTATTCATTAGATTAAATCTTTACTATTTGCTCAACTCCTTTTAGGCAGCTAGATATGTGGTGAAGACAAGGGAGAGGTGTTTCAGAGAGAGAGAGAGAGAGAGAGAGGGAGAAACTATCTGTCTTAAAGCTTTCTTTACTCACAGATAAAAAATAGTAGACCTAAGTCCCTTTGGTTTGTATCTAAGCTTGTAAGGTTCAATTCCTGATGTTTGTGGAGGGTTAATGAATATCTCTGAGACGAGCTGAGGCATTGTTCTTTTCAGCTACCATTGATGAATCACAATCCGGTTAGCCATCCTGTGTCTCTAGGAAATTTTTTCTTTATAATTAATGTGAAAGCAAAACCCAAATTTCCAAAATATAATAATGCAAAGTGGGAAATGCCACATGTTCCTTCTTTTGAAATCAATTGCCTTGCAAGATTTCAGCGGGCCGAGCCATGCTCAAGGCCCAGCTTATTAGGATGATGTCGCAAAACTCAGGGACATTCTATCTCTGAGACACACTCCCAGCCCTATTTTATTTTGAAATGGGGTCTTGCTAAGTTGCTGGGGGTCTCACTAAGTTGCTGAGACTACCTTGAACCTGCAGTCCTCCTCTGGAGCCTGTTTGTTCAGCAGTTCCTTCATTCTTTGCACCAACACCCCGAAACCCCCTTCTTTCTACACTTTCAGTACATTTCTTTTTATTTTTTATAAATTTTTGACAGAGTCAATTTTGTTTTGTGTTCTTTTGCTTACAGTCAAAATACCTTAAATGGAAGTCGGGCGTGGTGGCGCACGCCTGTAATCCCAGTTGAGACAGGGAGGTTGAGACAGGAGGATCACAGGTTCGAGGAGAGCCTCAGCAAGTAGTAAGACTCTCATCAACCTAGTGAGACCTTGTTTTCAAATAAGAAATAAAATCGCACTGGGGGCAGGGGAGGTGTAGCTCAAAGGCAGAATGCTTCTGAGTTCAATCCCCAGTACCACACACACACAAATATACCTTAAATGGCACAAATAACAAGTAAGTACATTAAATATTTCCAATGTCAGTAGGTAATGAGACACAAATGAAGTCAAGAGCCATGGAAGTCATAGAAAATTCCTCCTTAAAAGTATTGCTTTTCCAGACACGGCGCATGCCTGTAATCCCAGTACTTGGGAGACTGAGACAGGAGAATTGCAGATTCTAGCCTCGGCGATTTAGTGAAGCCCTCAGCAACCTAATTAGACTCTGTTTCAAAATTAAAAATAACATTTTTAATTTCATTGAGGGTGTATCTTGGAGGTAGAATGCCCCTGGGTTTAATTCTCAGCAACACCAAAAAAAAAAAAAAAAAAAAAATCTCTCCTGAAATTCATAAGAAGAAATGCACTTTGGACTGATTGAATAGGAGATGAGGGAGTCTTCAGGCTAGCCATTCTTGGTCTACTCGAAATACAGGGGGAGCATGTTAGTGGGGGAATGAAGGGGGTATTGTCCATGCGTCAGAAATGGGCATTACCAGTAGACAAGACTAACAGAAAACCACAGGCTTTTTTTTTTTTTTCACTGTCATTGCTGCCGCGAGGTTAAAAGTCGTGTTCTAGCTGGGCGAGGTGGAGCACACTTGTGATCCCAGGACTTGGGAGGCTGGCAGAAGATTCAAGGCCAGCTTCAGCAATCTAGTGAGACCCCGTTTTAAAATAAAAAGTGGAAGGGTCTGAGGGTGTAGCTTGGAGATAGAACGTCCCTGGGTTCAATCCCCAAAGCAAAAAAAAAAAAAAAAAAGTGGTGTTTTTAACTAAGTATTTGTTCTGGATTACATCATTTTGCCACTGTATAAATTTGTTGAGGGTGATGACATATCTCATATTTCTTCTCTATTTAAATGTTACAAGGTGATAAAATGATATAAATAGTTAGGAACTCCAGTCTGTCAGGCTAGGAATGTTCTCTGGGGAAACCACAAAGGATTCTTGCATCTCTCTCTGCCTGTTCAGTTTTCAAGGTTCAGCTCAAATGATACCTCCTCTGTAGTGTAACTCTTCCTTGAGTCTTCCAGTCAGACAATTCCAACTCCTTTTTTTTTTTTTTGGTAGTACTGGGGATTGAACTCAGGGGCATTCTATCTCTGAGCTCCACCCCCAGCCCAATTTTTTATTCTATATTTTGAAACAAGGTCTTACTAAGTTGCAGAGGCACTCACAAGTTGCTGAGGCTAGCTGCAAACCTGCGATCCTCCTATCTCAGTACCCCCGCCCCTTGCAAAAAAAAAAGTGGTATATAAAGTATATAAATAAATCACTTTAAATCTAGATTTCAGTAGTAAGTGAGTTAGACAATGACTAATTTTTCATCAGAGGAGTAATTATAAGATTATATCATTTACAAAAAATTAGTCTTAATTAATTTTTCAAGGCATTTACAGTTGAACTGGATACACATTATATAAGGGTAGTTCTAGAAGAAAGTAAATTTTTTTTTTTCTGTATTGGGGATTGAACTTGGGGGCATTCTACCTCTGAGCTATACCCCCAGCCCTATTTTTTTTTTTGTGGTACTGGGGATTGAACTCAAGGGCATTCTACCTCCGAGCTATACCCCCAACCCTATTTTTTACTCTTTATTTTGAAACTTTTTTTCAAATTGAATTAGGCAGCTTCCTGGAGTTTGCTATAAATATTATAGGTAGATGAAAATATTTTCCAGGTTTACCTTTAAGCTAGAAAGAAAACTCTTCAATTAAATTATATTTCTTACGCAAGGGGTTTTGGTGCATGCTTGTAATCCCAGTACTTGGGAGGCTGAGACAGGAGGATAGCAGGTTTGAGGCCAGTCTCAGCAACTTAGGCCCTCAGCAACTTAGTGAGACCCTGTTTCAAAATAAAAAATAAAATAGGGCTGGGGGTATAGTTCAGAGGTAGAATGCCCCTGGGTTCAATCCCCAGTACCACACACACACACAAAAATTATATTTCATAGCTGTTTTTTTTTTTCACAGAGTAATTTATTCCAGCGGCATTGCATTCTGTAAACTTTTAACAGGGAGTTGAAAATAGGAAGTTGTAGGAGAAGGAAGGGTTGTAGTAAGAGATAAGAGAATAATTGCAAGGAACAGGAGGGAGGTGCAGGGCCTCAGTAGAACCGCTGCTCACCAGAAATGAAGAAGTTCTCGGGAACCTCTGATTCTGGTTATTTCTCTGGAGAATTGCTATTAAAGCTTTTTTCATAAACATCATGAGTGAAAACAAATACCATATTTCTTTACATTCTTTTTGCTTTTTTCTTGTGGTACTGGGGATTGAACCCAGAGGCATTCTACCTCCAAGTTATACCCCCAGCCCAATTTTATTTCTTAATTGGAAACAGGGTCTCACTAAGTTGCAGAGAGCCTCTGCTAAGTTGCTGAGGCTGGCTTTGAACCTGTGATCCTCCTGTCTCAGCCTCCTAAGTACTGGGATTACAAGTGTGTGCCACTACGCCTGGCTCTGTGTTTATAATCTCATGTTTTAGGGAGCACAGAATGCAAAATCAGGCTGGAATCTATAACTCCCCAGTCAGTTTGTCTTTCTTTTTGGTACTAGGGATTGAACCCAGGGGCATTCTATCTCCAAGCTGCACCCCAGCCCTATTATGTGTGTGTGTGTGTGTGTGTGTGTGTGTGTGTGTGTGTATATATATATATATATATATATTTTTTTTTTTTTACAAGCATGGTCTTACTAAGTTGCTGGGATTAAGGAAAAATTTTTAAATATTTCAATCTTAAACAATAAAATAGTTAATATTGTTGTGGTAGAATAATTTATTGAAATGCTAATTGTGTTAATTTTTAAATTTTTAAATTTTTCCTTAATCCCAGCATTTGGGAGGCTGAGACTGGAGGATCCGGGTTCGTGGCCAACCTCAGCTACCTAGTACCTAGTAAGGCATTCTGCAACTTAGTGAGACCCTGTTTCAAAATAAAGAATAAAAAATAGGACTGGGAGTATAGCTTGGAGGTAAAATGCCCCTGTTTTCAATCCCCAGTACCGCAAAAAAAAAAAAAAAAAAAAAATTCCTTGTCAAAAACATATTCTTAGTCATCTTTTAAAAAAATTTTTTTATACTGAGGATTATTCCCAGGGACATTCTACCTCCATGAGAGAGTAGGGATATTAATTGAATTACATGGAGAAATTAAGAAATGTAACACTAGAACTGATTTTTTGGGGGCCACATTAGGGCCTTGAACCCAAAGCCTCGTGTATGCTAGACAAGCACTCTCCCACTGAGGAAGCTCCTCAGTCTGCCAGGTCTGATTTTGAATCTCTTTATTTTGTCTACCTTCCTTGGGAAGATTACCTAATCTCTGTGGGCCTCAGGTTTGCTTTTGAAAGGATGACGCTTGTTCTGTAAGTAGAACAGTAAACACACAGCGACTCTCCCATGAAGAGGTTAGCATGACCCAGGCCCACCGGAGCCCCCAGGAAACACCTGCCGTTACTTTTATAGTACTGTGGGAGGGTGAGTCAAATATGAAGGGAATTGGGGAGAATGGACGAGGAGGAAAAGCAAGCCAAGCTGAGGGAGAGGCTAGCGTGAGAACTCAGAATCTCAAGAGAATCTCGGGTTGGCCACTGTGGAAGAGAGGAAATAGAATAGTCTGGAAGCCGGAAGGTGCTGGTGGGGGCAAGGGGAGATCGCTTTGGTTTCTCATGGTTGGTAGTGCTGGGAGAGACACAAAGATCTTGCTAGTTCATGGCAATTCAGGTCTGTTCCTAGTGTTCCGTGTGTGTGTGTGTGTGTGTGTGTGTGTGTGTGTGTGTGTGTATGTGTGTGTGTGTCTCTCTCTCTCTCTCACTGGGGAATTGAGCTACATATCTCCAGCCCTATCTTATTTCATTTTTTATTTTGAAACAGGGCGTCACTAAATTGCTGAGGGCCTTGCTAAGCTGCTGAGGATGACCTTGAACCTGTGATCCTCTCGTCTCAGCCTCCCAAGTACTGGGATTACAGGAGTGTGCCACCAGGCACAGCTTCCTAATGCCTTTTTCCTTGGAACTATTCTAGAAAGGGCTTTAGGTCCTGCCAAGCATCAAGGACTCCTCTGCTAACTTTGGCAGAGCTTGAAAAGGCTCAAGGAAGTTAGCAAATTGAGGGAGGATGAAAGAGCAGATTCCCTATTGTCTAAATTGAAAATTCCTTTTTTAAGAATGTGCTTTTCCTTTACCTTCCAAATATATATTTGGTTGTAGCAGGGTATACTTGAGGATTAGGAAAGGAAAAAAAGAGGCTAGAACTGGGTAAAAGAATGTTCAATTTAAAATGATTTGTGCTAAAAAAAAAATGTGGGAGAGGAAAGCAGTGTTGGAATCATCGCAGAAATATAGAGAACGTGTCAAAATGCACAGGAAATATATCTATTAGAATAAATTGGACATAACCAGCGCCATTGGTGGGTCTCTAGCCAGCGATCCTGATGGCCTCTGGGCTACATCTTTTTCAGGGTTGGGTTTGGTAGCTAAGCTCTTCAGAGCTGTCTCAAGTACTTGTATATATATATATATATGCTTCAATGCTAGGTATTTGGGTACTAAGTGACAAATTCTTCATTTCTAAAATTGCAAAGTGAACCAGACGTGGTAGTACTTGCCTGTAATTCCAGTACTTGGGAGGTGGAGACAGGAGGATCACAGGATCAAGTCCAGCCTCAGCAATTTAGCAAGACTCTCAGCAAACTAGTGAGACCCTGTTTCAAAACAAAACAAAATAAAGCCGGGCGTGGTGGTGCACACTTGTAATCCCAGCATTTGGGAGGCTGAGACCAGAGGATCCGGGTTCGCGGCCAGCCTCAGCTATCTAGTGAGGCACTCCACAACTTAGTGAGACCCTGTTTCAAAATAAAGAATAAAAAATAGGGCTGGGGGTGTAGCTCAGAGGTAAAATGCCCCTGAGTTCAATCCCCAGTACCGAAAAAAAAAAAATATGTATATATATATATATATTTTAAAAAATGGCTAGTGGTGTAGCTTGGAGGTTAAATGCCTCTGGGTTTAATCCTCAGTACCACAATAAACAAATAAATAAGCAAATAAATAAATAAATTTTTGCAAAGTAAATACTAATATGGTATTTTAGAGTGTTTCATGACCAACAGATACGCTCAATGACTGAGTTGACCAATCTAGCTTTTCCTCCCGCGCTTTACAGAGGCAGATTCCTTTTAAAATGCAAGTTTTATTTCACGAATGTAAACATATAATGTAAGTTATTGTATAGTTATTATATAAGTAAATACTCGTACATTTCCGTGGCTTGGTATGAGCTTGTGTTTGGAAGGCCTGCATCCTGACCTAGAGGCCGGACTCCTACAGTTGGGCTCCCCACAGCTTGGCTGGGAAACCAAGGGTTACTTCCTTTGAGACCTTGAGAAAGTTGCTCAGTCCCCTGATCCTGCCATTCTTGGTTGTCAGATTGGGGACGGCATGTAGTTCGTGGAGTGGTGAGGATTAAGTAAGAACGTACACAAAGCAGTTAAGACAGTATGTGGCACATTAATTATCAAAGTATAGGAATCATAAGACAACTGTGGGTTACCAGTTAGTGGGTCATTGGGCTTTTCTTTTTGCATGCTACTTTAAAAATATAGCTGATGGAGCTGGGTGCGATGGCACACACCTGTAGTTCCCAGTATTTGGAGGCTGAGGTAGGAGGAATGCAGATTTGAGGCTGACGTGCAGTAACTTAGTGAGACCCTGTTTCAAAATAAAAAATAGAAAGGGCTGGAGAAATAGCCTGAGGTAGAGTGACCCTGGCTTCAATCTCTAGTGTCGTCCCCCTCAAATATATTATGGTTGATAGAATACCCTCTTTTTCACTTTTTTTTTTTTTAAAAAAAGCCTGAGATATTTTATTGTAGCAGAAACATTTTTTTTATTGTAATAATTCATTTTTTTTCATGAAAATCACCATAGCAAACCTGGTTATTGTATAACTAGAATAGCCTTTTATATACCAAAAAAATATTCTTAGACAGCAGGATATTCACTAAGTTTATTGTGCTGTGTAAAAAAGCTTGCCAACCGCCGGGCATGGTGGCGCACGCTTGTAATCCCAGCATTCGGGAGGCTGAGACCAGAGGATCCGGGTTCGAGGCCAGCCTCAGCTACCTAGTGAGGCACTCTGCAACTTAGTGAGACCCGGTTTCAAAATAAAGAATAAAAAAAATAGGGCTGGGGGTATACCTTGGAGGTAGAATGCCCCTGAGTTCAATCCCCAGTACCGCAAAAAAAAAAAAAGCCTGCCAACCTATACAAATTAGTTTTTTTCTTCAAAAATGATCATCATTTTGCAAAAACAGAAAAATCTTGATACAATATGTGTATGCATGATTCTGTTCTTGTAAAAGATCAGGACAGATAGTTTTCATTAACCATTCAACGACCAAACCTTCATGCTGTTGTAGTTACAAATAATTTTAGCATTTTAATCATAGCATATTGCATTATAAAAAAATGTAGGTGCTCTTATTTGAAATTGTAACATAGAGATGAGATATCTTATATAATTTCATTATCAGTATTCAATAATGTGTACTTTCTTTTTATTTTATTTTAATTGGTGCATTGTAATCATACATCATTGTTAGGTACAAGCTAATAAAGGTATACATGCACGCATTTCTCATTTAACCCTTCCCCAATTCCCACCCCACTCCCTCGCCCTCCCTTCTCAAGTTCAGTTTAGTGATTGACTTTGATATATTTGTGAAAGTACATCATGTGCATTAGGGTGTCTCCCCCGCCCCCAATCACCTTCAGTTAAGTCAACTTCTTTGCTTATCGAGGGTCTCTCCTTTTTCATCTGGAGTCCCTCTTATGCCCCATCTTCTCCCTAGCATCTGCATATTAGGGAGAACATACGCTTTTTTACTCTTTGTGACTGACTAATCTCACTTAACATAATATTTTCCAGTTGCATCCATTTCCCTGCAAATAATATGATTTTGTTCTTCTTTATGGCTGAGTAAAATTCCATTGTGTACATATCCCATAGTTTTGTAATCCATTCATCTGTTGATGGACATCTTGTCTGTTTCCATAGTTTGGCAATTGTGAATTGTGCAGCTATAAACATAGATACACATGTCTGATAGTTTGGTTTCCATTCTTTTGGGTAGATACCCAGAAGTGGTATTGCTGGATCATATGGTAGGTTCATTCCCATTCGTCTGAGGATCCTCCATACTGTTTTCCAAAGTGGTTGCACTAATTTGCAATCCCACCAACAATGTATTAGGGTTCCCACTTCACACCCTCACCAGCATTTATTGTTGTTCGTGTTTTTTATGATTTAATGTGTACTTTCCTTTTTTTTTTTTTTTTTTTTTTCTTTTTTTTGCGGTACTGGGGATTGAACTCAGGGGCATTCTACCTCCGAGCTATACCCCCAGCCCTATTTTTAATTCTTTATTTTGAAACCGAGTCTCTCTAAGTTGCGGAGTGCCTCACTAGGTAGCTGAGGCTGTCCGTGAACCTGGATCCTCTGGTCTTAGCCTCCCGAATGCTGAGATTACAAGCATGCGCCACCACGCCCGGCTAATGTGTACTTTCAAATCACCAGTTTTTGAGTTATTTTATTCCATGTCTTACTACAGCTGCCTTTATTGTTCAATTATGTTTGGGTCTTGGTAGGCTTATAGTCTAATAAAATGAACACAAAAAGTATGTAGTGAGAAGAAAGCTCCCTTTTTTCATTCTTTCTCCAATTCTCCATTTCCCATTGAGAAGCAGAAGCAGTTTCTGTTGCTATTTTCTTGTGTCCTTTCAGAAATTTTATTTATTTATTTATTTATTTATTTATTTATTATTTATTTATTTATTTATTGGTACTGGAGGTTGAATCCAGGGGCATTCTACCTCCGAGCTACACCCCCAGCCCTATTTTTTATTTATTTTGAAACAGGGTCTCACTGAGTTGTGGAGGGCCTCACTAAGTAGCTGAGGCTGGCCGTGAACCCAGATCCTCCAGTCTCAGTCTCCCTAGTACTGGGATTACAAGCATGTGTCATCATGCCCAGCTTTATTTTTTATTTTGAAACACAGTCTCACTAAATCATAGAGGGCCTCACTTAGTAGCTGAGGCGGGTCGCAAACATGCGATCCTCCTGTCTCAGCCTACCAAGTACTGGGATTCCAAGCGTGCACCACCATGCCCGGCTCAGAAATATTTTATAAACGTGCAACTGACATCATTCTTCTTTTGCTTCCTGTCCTACTTATTTTTATGCACCTTCTTTTGTTCTTTTAAGATTATATCTCAAGCCGGGTGTGGTGGCGCAGGCTTGTAATTCCAGTACTTGGGAGGCTGAGAAAGGAGGATTGCAGGTTTTCGGCCAGCCTCAGCTACCTAGTGAGGCTCTCTGCAACTTAGTGAGACCCTGTTTCAAAATAAAGAATAAAAATAGGGCTGGAGGTGTAGCTTGGAGGAAGAATGCCCCTGGGTTCAATCCCCAGTGCCACACACACACACACACACACACACACACACACACACACACACACACACGATTATATCTCAAGCCAGGTGTAGTGACACACCCCTGTAATCCCAATATTGAGGGACTGAGACAGGAGGATCATAGGTTTGAGGGAAGCCTCAGCAGTATAGTGAGATCCTATTTCCAAATAAAAAATACAATAGAGCTGAGGGTGTAGCTTGGAAGTAGAAAGTCCCTGGGTTAAATCTTAAGCACCGCCACAACACACACAAAAAGAATATATCCTAAAGATCATTCTATAGTTTCTATTGTTTCATTTAAATACTAAAGGACTTAAAATAACACATGTTAAGTATGAAAGCAAAGCTTTAAAAACAAGAAACAGGACCTTGCATGGCTAATTAGCTTTTTCAATAAGTTTACATGCTTTTTTTTTTCTTTCTGCCTGTTAAGGGAGAATAAAAGTATTTCATATAGTTAACAAATAAAGTAAATAGGCACGGCCAAATAACTGAACCCCAGCTTTAGTTTTCTCATCTCAAATGCAAGGTCGACACAAAGACTGTTAACTTGCAGCCTTTCTGTGCAGTTTACGTGCTAAAATTGGATTACTATTTTTAAAACTTGAGGCAGGAGATAGAGACTATTCTGAATGGGGGAGAGGATATACAGGATGACCAAGACCACAAAGATCCACAGCCAGCCACGACAGAAGTAGCATTTTGCAGACCTCGGGAGTTATACTTAACAATCTAGTAAGACCATTTAATTTCTTTCAACTCAAAATAGCTCGGCCTGTAAATAGTTTCAACTGCAGTAAAACCTTTTCAAAGTAAGTATTCAATAAAATGAATATTTAATGCTAAGATGTAAGAAACTGCACCTAGTAAGATCACATTCAATTATATCCCTTTTTCCTTCTCCACTAACTTGAGCTCCTCAGATTTTTTTAAAAACAGTATAAAATTAAATAATGGGGTAGCCAGGCATGATGGTGCATGCCTGTGATCCCAGTTCTTGGGAGGCTGAGGACTAGAGGATCTCAAGTTCAAGGCCAGCCTCATCAACTTAGTAGACTTTGTTATAAAATTAAATTAAATTTAAAAAAAAAGAGAGTGGGGAGGGCTGGGAGCCAGGCATGGTGGTACATGCTTGTAATCCCAGTACTTGGGAGGCTGAGACAGGAGGATTGCAGGTGTTCGAGGACAGCCTCAGCAAGTAGTGAGACTCTCATCAACCTAGTGAGACCCTGTTTTCAAATAAAAATAAAATAAGGCTGGGGGTGTAGCTCAGTGGTAGAATGACTCTGGATTCAATCACCAGTGTCCCCAACCCTCACAGTGGGCAGTGGGATATTAAAACAATAACAACAACAACAAAAACCCAACATTTAATTGTACATTAAGTTAGAACGAGGCCCCTAAAAATTATAAAAGAAAGAAATCTGTCATTTTGAAAGGATATCAAAAATCCTAAACAAGTTAGTGTACAGATCCTAAATTACAAGTTAGCCAGGTGCTTCAAGAACTTCACATAATTTCATGTGGTTTTAAAATGATCAGTGACAAATTTCAGTGAATAAATTATTCTGAAAACTGATGCGCTGCCCTGAAAATTTTAGGGATGTTGAAATTCTTATATAAATATAATTATGTGCAAGTATATAAAGGACATTTCCCCAATTAGCTTCAGCCCTTCTTTGTGTGTGTGCAGTAGGGGGGGATTGAACCCAGAGGCGTTCTACCTCTGAGCTATATCCCTAGCCTTATTTTATTTCTTATTTTGAATCATGGTCTCAGTAAGTTGCTGAGGCCGGCCTCGAACTTGTGATCCTTCTGTCTCAGCCTCTTGAGCCCTGGTATTACAGGTGTACACCACCATGCCTGTCTTCATTTCCTCTTATAAAACACAAACTTTCACTTATTTTCAGAGGTACACATTAACTGATATAATATGCTCATCTTTATCTTTATGTTAAATGGAGAAGCCTCTACGTCTTTTAAAAAATGAGTTGCATAGTTACATCTTAGAAGTCCTAAAAATGTAAGTAATTCTACTTTTAAATATTTACCATACAGAAATAAACATGCCTATGAATAAAGATTTTATCTACAAGGATGTTCACTGAAGCATTATATATAAAAAACAAGTTGAAATTCGTATTGCAATGGACATCCCCTGAAACAAAAGTTTTGCCAAAGAAATTATGATATAATCACCTGTGGCCATTAAATATTGTGTTGATTAGCAGCACGACAACAAACCGACAATGTGTTAGCAGAAAAAAAAAGAAAAAGATTATAAGATAGTACACTTCCATGTCTTACTCCTTAACAAAGGTATATATGGCTTCGAAAGTAAACCAGAAAGATAAAGATAACAAAAATGTCTTAGGAAGCTGAGTGTGGTGGTGCGCGCCTGTAATCCCAGTACTTGGGAAACTGAGACAGGAGGATTGCAGGTTCGAGGCCAGCCTTAGCAATTCAGCTAGTGAGACCTCGTTTCAAAATTAAAAGAATAAAATAAGCCGGGTGTGGTGGCACACACTTGTAATCCCAGTACTTGGGAGATTGAGCCTGGACGATTGGAGTTCGTGGCCAGCCTCAGCTACTTAGTAAGGCTCTCTGCAACTTAGTGAGACCCTGTCTCAAAATAAGGAATAAAAAATAGGACTGGGGGTGTAGCTCGGAGGTAGACTGCCCCTGGTTTCAAGCCCCAGTGCCGAAAAATATAAATAAACAAAAATAAAATAACTCAGAGGTAGAATGCCCCTGAGTTCAATCTCCAGTACTACAATAAACAAACAAACAAAAACCAAAACAAATGAATAAAGATATTAGGCAATATTTGTGGACAGTAAGATTATGGGTAATTTAAATTTTCTGCTTAGAGTGTTTTTTTTGCCAAATATTTTCTATAATGAACACCTTCTTACTTCCTTACAACCTCATTTTACAGAACTTTTTTTTTTCTTTTCCCCCTCTTTAATTTTTCTCCCCTATTCAGAGTAAGCAGGGCCCTACCAATCTGGGAACAACCTCACACATGGAAGGGGATAGGATGTAGCAATGGTTGGATTATTATTACTATTGTTTTTAAAATTTTTATCCCCCCCCCCCCAGTACTTTGGAGGCTGAGATAGGAGGATCGCAGGTTTGAAGACAGCCTCAGCTACTTAGTAAGACCCTGTTTCAAAATAAAGAATAGCCGGGCGTGGTGGCGCACGCTTGTAATCCCGGCATTCGGGAGGCTGAGACCGGAGGATCCGGGTTCGTGGCCAGCCTCAGCTACCTCCTAGTGAGGTACTCCGCAACTTAGTGAGACTCGGTTTCAAAATAAAGAATAAAAATTAGGGCTGGGGGTATAGCTCGGAGGTAGAATGCCCCTGAGTTCAATCCCCAGTACCCCAAAAAAAAAAAAAAAGAATAAAAATCGGGCTGGGGGTGTGGCTTGGAGGTAGAGTGCCCCTGAGTTCAATCCCCAGTACCGCAAAAAAAAAAAAAAGAATAAAAATCGGGCTGGGGGTGTGGCTTGGAGGTAGAATGCCCCTGGGTTGGATTCCCAGTTGGATTATCTTAAAGCTCAACATTTCAACCGCAAACTCCATCCCTAGATGAGCAGACTCTAACATACTTTATCCTTTTTGTGGACATTATTCATGTCTTTAAACCTGACTTTTCTGAGCTCCTCCTTTTTTTTTTTTTTTTTGGCAGTACTGGGAATTGAACTCAGGAGCATTCTATCTCTGAGCCACACCCCCAGCCCTATTTTTTATTCTTTATTTTGAAACAGGGTCTCACTAAGTTGCAGATAGCTTCACTAAGTAGCTGAGGCTGGCCTCAAACCTAGATCCTCCGGTCTCAGCCTCCCAAATGCTGGGATTACAAGCATGCGCCACCACGCCCGGCTCTGAGCTCATCCTTTATATTTATAAAAGCTATACTTTTCTTAAACTCAAAATGCTTATTTTACTGGAATAGTGGGGTAAAATATAAGTGAAAATTATACATACTATTGAGAAACATTTGTGTCTTCTAAAAGCAGAAGGTATGAAAAATAGGCCTTTCTTCCCCATACTGAGTCTCAGTTATTGTTTGTAGACCTGTGCTGAGAGTTTTGCTGGGAGTCCCGTGTGTGTGTGTGTGTGTGTGTGTGTGTGTGTGTGTGTGTGTGTGTGTGTCTGAGGATTGAACCCAGGGGTATTCTATCTCTGCGCTAGCCCTTTAAAAATTTTATTTTTATTTTTATTTTGAAAGAGTCTCACTAAGTTGCTGAGGATCTAGCTAAACTGATGAGGCTGGCCTGATCCTCCTGTCTTAGCCTCCCAAGTATTGGGATTACAGGCAAGTGCCACTGTGCCTGGCTTGAGAGACCTACTCTTACCTGTTCCCTGTTAGCCAGACCTCATGGATGATTTCTTGTACAGAACGTACTTTCTCTGTACCTTACTGCCGCTTCAATGTTTCTAATGAGCTAATATTCTTTTTTATCATATTGCTTTTTCTAGATCAAAGGACCTGAAGTCGTCTTTCCTGTCGAAAGATGGAAAACAGTACCACTACTATCTCTCGGGAGGAGCTTGAAGAACTCCAAGAAGCATTTAATAAAATAGGTACGCTTGAGGAACAACACGTATAATATTACCGTTCTGCTCAATGTCAGACTTCAGGAATAGAACAATGCCTTTTATTTCTTCGGCCATCAGACAATTATCCCCAGATTTATTCTTCTTCCTTCCCCTCTCTCTAGGTTTCACTGGATTCTTTTCTTTCTGAAAGATAAGCTAAAGACTGGCTTGAATTTCTAGGTGAAATGGACTTTGAATTCTTTGATCATTCTTTGCAGAGAATAATCCAGGTTAATGAATGACTGTGTAACTGAATACACTTAACATGGTATCCTCATAACAGTGGAAAAATAGAGTAGCACTTCCTTGTGTAGAAACTGAACTTTGGACTTCCTGGCTGTGCCACTAACACTTTTTGACTTCACACAGAATACTTGGAGAATCTAGTATCAGAAAGGCCATATGCTTTTTTTTTTTCCTGGTACTTGGGATCAAACCCAAGGGCATTGTACCTCTGAGCTACACCCCCAGCCCTTTTTTTTTTATTTTGAAATGAGGATCTCACAAAGTTGTCAAGGCCATCCTTGAGCCGGTGATCCTCCTGTTTCAGCCTCCCAAGTCCTGGGATTACAGGCATACACCCCCTTATCTGCTTCCATATGTCTTGTAATTTTAAAAAATCTTAGTATTTTTTTTTGCAGTACTGGGAATTGAACTCAGGGGGATTCTATCTCTGAGCTACAACCCCAGCCCTATTTTTTTTTTTTTTTTTTATTTTGAAACAGGGTCTCACTAAATTGCGGAGTGCCTCACTAGGTAGCTGAGGCTGGCCGCAAATCCGGATCCTCTAGTCTCAGCCTCCCAAATGCTGGGATTCCAAGTGTGCACCACCACGCCCGGCTCTTATTATGTTTTTATAGTCAGTATATATATATATTTTTTTCCTTTCACTTTTTAAAGCCATTTGGCATTTTTTCTCTGTGACATTATCATCTTGACAGCTTTTTATTTTTCTTCTAAAAAAAGCATCCTCATGGTCTGTTGGATCTGAGTTCTCCAGTGTTTAGGAAACCCTGGGTAAAAAGGAGAATATGAACACCCTCCTTTGCTGCAGCCTGTGAATGCACACCGGGGAAAGGTGAGCCAGTCCTGTGAAAGCGGAGCGAGTGAACAGACCCGGGACTGGACCTGGACAGGAGCTTGCCAGCATGGGCCGGAAGCACCTGCTGAGCACCCCGTCTTGTGCTTAAGCTTCTCACCAACGTAGCGAAGGACAACTGAAATGAACGGAGGCAAAATGCAGTGCAGGATGAAGTGTAGAGACAAATACAAAGAAAAATGAAGGTTTTTGTTTTGGTTTTGGGGGGCACTGGGGATTGAACCCAGAGGCATTCTACTTTCGAGCTATATTTCCAGCCCCTGTTTTATTTTTTTGTTTTGAAACCGGATCTCACTAGGTTGCTGAGGGTCTTGTTAAGTTGCTGGTCTAAAACCTGTGATCCTCCTGTCTCAGCCTCTTAAGTATTGGGGTTTCAGGCATCCGTCACCATGCCCAGCTAAGAAAAAAAATTTAATTAATTAATTTTTTTGTGGTGCTGTGGCTTGAACCCAGGGGCATTCTACCTCCAGTCTTGCTAAGTTGCTGAGGCTGGCTTTGAACTTGTGATCTTTCTGTCTCAGCCACCCAAGTACTGGGATTATGGCTGTACGTTATCACACTGGACAAGATTTAATTTATAAAAGGAAAGCATTTACAGTAAGGCCTTATGATTTACAAAGCTTTGCCTTGAAATAAAGTGAGCTCTTCAAATTTCTGTGCCCTCCCACTTGTCCTGGGGGAAGGCATTGTTGTTATTGGAGCATCGCATGAATATGGTATGATTTCCAGAAAAGCATCAGTAATAAATTTTAGAGAGGTTTGTATGCAGTGCCCAGAATCTTTTCAAGACAAAAATCGAGCAGTTATTGAAATGTTCTAATTGTTTCAGGCGTTGGAACCGAGGAGGTAATAAACCTGGTTCTCCTAATTTAGTATTTTCACTTACTTTGCGGGCACACTCAAATAAAAGTGCTCCCCTTGGTCTTAGTTAAATGAATGAATTAGTAATCTATTTTCTTTGTTTAGCCTACCAACTTTCGTTGTTATGACTCATGGGCATATAATCTTGCAGTACTTGTTTAATGATATTTAGAATAAACAGTTCACTGGTAGAATACTTCTGACAGCCAGATAATTTGCCCTGTGTGAGGGAACTGCTAACACTAGCAGAATATGTACTTGCTGACTTTATTTACAAGATAAACTATGACTCATGAACTCAGCAAACCCTCTGCTAACTTGTACCAAATACCTTTTTTCAGAGAAAGAGTGATACACCCATCAACCTTACTGGCACGGGTATTTGGGGTCCACTGGGCAAAGTGAGGAGTTAAAGCTTTTCTCAGTCTTCTTTTCAGAATTAAAAATTTTGTTGTAAAATACACATACTAAAATTCACTCTATTTTTTGTTGTTTTTTGGTACTGGGGACCAAACCCAGGGGCATTCCATCTCCAGGCTATACCTCCAGCCCTATTTTATTTGGAAACAGGGTCTCACTAAGTTGCAAAGGGCCTCACTAAGTAGCTGAGGCTGGCCCTGAACCTGTGATCCTCCTGTCTCAGCCTCCCAAGTACTGGGATTACAAGAGTTTGCCACCACGCCTGACCTGCTTTCATTTCTTTTGAGTGACTACCGGACGTGGACTTACTGATCATATGGCAGTTCTGTGTTTAATTTTTTTGTGTGTGGGAAACCATTATATGGCTTATCATAGTGGATATGCCATTTTATATTCCCACCAGCAGTACATAAGTGTTCTGATTTCTTCATATCCTCACTGACCCTTGTTTTTTGTTTTTTTCCCTGGGGTGGTTTTGTCTTGTGATAGCTGTACTTGTGGGTGTGAAGCGGTATCTCACTGTGGTTTTGATCTGTATTTCCCTGAAGATTAGTGAACTCAGCATCTTTTCATGTGATTACTGGCCATGTGTAGGTCTTCTCTGGAGAAATATCTGTTCACACTCTGCCTATTTTTTAATCAGGCTGTTTGTTTTGCTGTTGTTGTTACTCCTAAGAAAGTCTTATTGCTTAGTAAACCGTCATCTATGATATATAACTTAAGTCTTTATTTCTTTTTTTTGCGGTACTAGGGATTGAACTCAGGGGCATTCTACCTTCGAGCTATACCCCCAGCCCTATTTTTTATTCTTTATTTCGAAACAGGGTCTCACTAAGTTGCAGAGTGCCTCACTAGGTAGGCTGGCTGCGAACCCGGATCCTCCCAAATGCTGGGATTACAAGTGTGTGCCACCATGCCTGGTTCTAAGACTTTATTTCCTCAATTTTAAAGTTAGAACGCTGTTAGTAACTGCCTCAAAGTTGTAAGGATTTCACCAGATAAAGTAACATCATTTGGCCCAGAGTATGTGGTCATTAAATGGTACCTATTAGTTCCTGTCATATCACATCAAAATCACCATTGTTGGAGAGATAGAGCTGGGATATAAACAGATCTGTCTGTCTTCAGATCCCTATGTCTGTGTGTGTGGGGGGGAAGGGGGAAGTACTAGGGATTGAACCCAGGGTCATTCTACCTCCCAGTTATACTCCCAGCCCTATTTATTTATTTATTTATTTACTTATTTACTTATTTATTGAGACAGAGTCTTACTTACTAGGTGCTGACAGTCTCACTACATTGCTGAGGCTGTCCTCGAACCTGCGATCCTCCTGTCTCAGCCAGACCCCCAGAACTTTTTTTTTTTTGCAGTACTGGGGATTGAACCCAGGGGCATTCTACCTCCGAGCTATACCCCCCAGCCTATTTTTTGTGTGTGTGTGTGGTACTGGGGATTGAACTCAGGGGCATTCTACCTCCGAGCTACACCCCCAGCCCTATTTTTTATTCTTTAATTTGAAACAGGGTCTCACTAGGTTGCCGAAGGCCTCACTAAGTAGCTGAGGCTGACCTCGAACCCGGATCCTCCTGTCTCAGCCTTCCGAATGCTGGGATTACAAGCGTGCGCCACCACGCCTGGCTCCCCCCAGCCTATTTTTTATTCTTTATTTTGAAAACGGGTCTCAGTAAGTTGTGGAGGGCCTCACTAGGTAGCTGAGGCTGGCCGCAAACCTGGATCCTCCGGTTTCAGCCTCCCAAATGCTGGGATTACAAGCGTGCGCCAGCACACCCAGCTCAGACCCCCATATCTTAACTGTTCTTTTTAGTTTAGCATGATGGTTGGCAGGTAAATAACTTCCTTCATCTTTTTTTTATTTTTAAATATTTCCTACCATAGTGCTAGCATAGAAATAAGAGAACATAGTTTCTTTATATATTTTAGAAGTATAGGAAAAGTCCTGAACAGGTGGTGTACTACTAATGATGAGGTTTTGGTCTAAATTCAAAGAAAGTAGTATTATTATTGCAATACTAAACAATTTAGCTTCCTAGCCGACTTTTGAGATTATAGCAATGTATTGGTTATTGGTGGCTTTAGTTGAGAAATATCTCATCATTTTCATCAGTATTCTAAAACTTTCATATTAGAGTTTTAAAGATAAGTTCTTGCCCTTACCTTAATTGAGTTACATTGATGACAGCTCTTGGATTGAGAAGAAAATGAATGATAGGAAACAAAGCAACTATTCCTGGATGAGCAAAGAAAGCCAATACTATCTGGGCAACAAACAAAACAGTCCAAAGCTTTGTTGCCAGCTCTGCACAGAAGTGCTTTGTGTTGTCTTTCCTCAGAGTCAAGAAGTGCTATCTAATGGGGGGGGGTGCACACCTGTAATCCCAGTGTTTAGGAGGCTGAGCTAGGAGGGTTGCAGATTAGAGGACAGCCTCAGCAATTTAGTGAGACCCTGTTTCAAAATTATTAATAATAATAATAATAATAATAATAATAATAATAATAATAATAGAGCTGGAGGTGTAGTTTAGAGGTAGAGCACCCTGGGGTTCAATCCCCAGCGCTCCCCACACATAAAAAGAAGTGCTGAAGGCATCTCAATGATGATGTAAAAACACCTGGAGATAGATAATTGCTCCACTAATAAAATAATTGAATAAAATAATTGAAAGAAAATAAATACTAGTAAAATAATTGAAAGAAAATAAATGAAAGAATAAAATAATTGAATAATAATAAAATAATTGAAAGAAATAATAATAATATAATAATAAGAAAACACACTAATAAAATAATTGAAAGAAAAAGACCACCTGGAAACCCATTTCCAGAAATCCAAATATAGGTGTGAGATTTCTTGAACACCTAATCTCAAAGGCGCATCGAACATGATTCAGCACCCGTAATGGCTTCATAAATACGTAATGAAGAAGCAATGAATTATTGACAACTGCAGCGGACTGCTGCCCAGCGAAATGTGGAACAAAAATGCCTGACGTGGATTTTCCGTGACGGACCTGTTGGACGTGCAGTGTGGGGACGGCGGATCCATTTTGTAAACTCCGTCCAGTCAGTCTGAGCGGCTGTCTCCCTTGACCACACTGGTATATTTCTTTTAGCTATCTGAGACTTCCTAGGCTTACTTCTTTGAAACTTAGTCATGTTCTAAAACTGTGTTTCCTGTAGAGTACACTTAAAATACATATAGGGGCCCTAAATCTATGGAGATGGGCTCCATTTAAATACGAGTGTTTTAGCCAGGCGTGGTGGCACAGCCTGTAATCACAGTACTTGGGAGGCTGAGACAGGAGGATCACAGGTTCAAGAACACCCTCAGCAACTCAGTGAGACTTTTGGCAATCTACTGATACCCTGTTTCAAAAAGAAAAATAAAAAAGGGCTGGGGGTGTAGCTTGGAGGTAGAACTCCTGTGGATTCTATCCCCAAAACCACAAAACAAAAAAACAAACAAAAAATGAGTGTTTTAGCTGGATGTGGTGGCACACTCCTGTAATCCCAGTACTTGAGAGGCTGAGACAGGAGGATTATAGGTTTGAGGATAGCCTCAGCAACTTAGCAAGACTTTTAGCAACTTAGTGAGACCCTGTTTCAAATATTTTGTATGTGTGTGTGTGATACTGGGATTGAAATCAGGGCATTCTATCTCTGAGCTATACCCCCAGCCCTTTTTATTTTATTATTTGGAAACAGGCTCTCACTGAGTTACTGAGGCTGGCTTCAAACCTGCGATCCTTCTGTCTCAGCATCCCAAGTACTAGGATTACAAATGTGTACCACAATACCCAGCTCAAAAAAAAAATTTTTTTTTTTTTTTTTGCGGTACTGGGGATTGAACTCAGGGGCATTCTACCTTCGAGCTATACCCCCAGCCCTATTTTTTATTCTTTATTTTGAAACCGAGTCTCACTAAGTTGCGGAGTACCTCACTAGGTAGCTGAGGCTGGCCGCGAACCCGGATCCTCCGGTCTCAGCCTCCCGAATGCTGGGATTACAAGCGTGCGCCACCACGCCCGGCTTAAATTTTTTTTTTTTTTTAAAAAGGGCTGGGGTTATAGCTCAGAGGTAGAATGCCCCTGGGTTCAATTCCCAGTACCACAAAAATAATACAATTAAATATAAAATAATAATAAGAAGAAACAAATAATAAGAGGGTTTTGATAAAGTGTACAGCATGCCCTGTGCAGTTCAGGTATAGGCAAAGGTTACTGCGACTTGTGAAACCGATGTATAAGGTCCTACCTTTATGTGAATCCCCCATGTGGCTTTCTTTTCTTTGAGGTACTGGGGATTGAACCCAGGGGCATTCTACCTCCGAGCTACACCCCCAGCCCTATTTTTTATTCTTTATTTTGAAACAGGGTCTCACTAAGTTGTGGAGTGCCTCACTAAGTAGTTGAGGCTGGCCGCGAACCCTGATCCTCCTGTCTCAGCCTCCCAAGTACTGGGATTACAAGCGTGCACCACCACACTCGGCCCCCACATGGCTTTCTGAATGCATGTCTTCCGCAGTACAAATGATATCTGACAGCTCGTGATATGTCTTTGCAGATATTGATAACAGTGGGTATGTTAGCGACTATGAACTTCAGGACCTATTTAAGGAAGCAAGCCTTCCTCTTCCTGGCTACAAGGTGCGTGAGATTGTGGAGAAAATTCTAGCCGTGGCTGACAACAACAAAGACGGCAAAATCAGTTTTGAAGAGTTCGTGTCAGTAAGTAATCTGCTTCTCTTCTGCCTACTGGCCATTTTCCTTCAAGCAGGATTTTATTAATGTCACGGCTGGTTTTGGGTAGATCTGGCTGCAGGGACAGAAAAGCACTGCTTTAAAATGATGATGAGGTTCACAACAGTTATTATGGTCAAAATCATAATTTCCACCAATAATTCATAAGACAAAGGAAAATCTCATTGAACGGAACTCAGGTTTAGATAATAGTCGTTCATACTCTAGAAGAACTATATTTGAATACACTGCTGATTGACCATTAGTGTAAGCAAATAAACAATTATGAAATACATACCACCTGGTTTTTACACTGTTTAGCTATTAAGCAATATTTGAGTTCTAGGCGATAATGTGATGAGCAAAAAGAGACCTGGTCCCTGCAGGTTTCATGGAGTTTACATGTGGTGGAGAAGCAGAATCACGCAGATGGATAAAAGTTAGATATCAGCTATGAGCCAGGCGTGGTGGTGCACACCTGTAATCCCAGTACTGGGGAGGCTGAGACAGGAGGATCGCAGGCTTGAGGCTAGCCTCAGCAATGTAGTGAGACTCTCAGTAACCTAGGGAGACCCTGTTTCAAAATAAAATAAAAAGGGCTAGGGGTGTAGCTCAGAGGTAGAATGCCTCTGTGTTTAATCCCCAGCACAACAACAAGTTATCACTATGGTAACTGCTGTGACCCAGTGGCGTAGGTCCCATGAGAGTGTGTGGTAGAAAGAATCCCTCTGGACGCAGGGAGTCAGGGAAGGTGTCCCGAAGCTGTAAAGGCTGAGCTGAGGTCTGAAGAGAAATGTTCAACAGCAATGGGATTGGGAGGAAAAGAGTAATGTGAGAGGCAGGTCGAGGTGAGAGTATGCTAAAGCTGGCCATGAACCCGATCCTCAGGTCTCAGCCTCCCAAGTACTGGGATTACAAGCATGTGCCACTACACCTGGCTCTTATTTTTTATTTTGAAGTAGGGTCTTGCTAAGTTAGCAGGCGCTGGCCTCGAACTTGGGATCCTCCTGTTTGGCCCTCCCAAGTATTGGGATTGCAGGCATGCACCACCACATCCAGCTGGGATTTTTATTTTTATTCTAGGAAGTTAGCTAAGTGGGAAGAGTACAGATATGAAGTGATGGGATTACATTTTTGCATTTAAGAAAACAAATCACTGGTTGCTTTATGGAGTAGTGATTGAATTCAGTTTTACCAGTCTTTGGAGAATCAAAGAAGAGTAACAGAGAGAGAGAGAGAGAGGGTCTGTAAACCTATCTTATTTCCTAAAATAGCTGACTTATTTAACTGTATATATTTGGGATGTTTGGGCAGGAAATCGCCTTCGTTAAGGCTGTGTGTGTGTGTGTGTGTGTGTGTGTGTGTGTTTTACTGAGGATTGAACCTAGGGACATTCTACCTCTGAGCTACACTCCCAGCTCTATTTTGTTTTTATTTTGAAGCAGGGTCTCGCTGGGTTGATGAGGACCTCACTTACTACTTGCTGAGGCTGTCCTTGAATCTGCGATCCTCCTGTCTCAGCCTCCTAAGAACTGAGATTACAGGTGTGTGCCACCATGCCTGACTCCTTTAAGGCATTTAAAAAATCTTTACCAGAGCTGGGTGTGGTGGCACACGCTTGTAATCCCAGCATTTGGGAGGCTGAGACTGGAGAATCTGGGTTCACGACCAGCCTCAGCTACCTAGTGAGGCCCTGTTTCAAAATAAAGAATAAAAAATAGGGCTGGGAGTATAGCTCGGAGGTAGAATGCCCCTGAGTTCAATCCCCAGTACCACAAAAAAATAAAAAAAATCTTTACCATATAGCTAGTTATTTCTTAGGCTTTTAGTATAAAACATCATGGCAAGTCAGGAAGAATAATTTTAGGGTGTTTTATTTAAGGTTCGTCTTGATTTGTCCCAATGGTGGGGTGCAAGCATTTGTCCATTTTGTGTTACTGGACAAATGACACGAGAGTTATCTGTGTACACATTAAGCATTGTGTATGACAACACTTGATTCATACTTATTTTGGTGTCATTTCCAGTCAGGTCTCAATAAAAAAACCTTCGTGTCACCAGATTTTTCTGATTATCCGATCAAGTCTCAGTTTGATTTCTCTTCCCTTCTAGCTAATGCAAGAGTTAAAAAGCAAAGATATCAGCAAAACATTCCGAAAAATAATTAACAAGAGGGAAGGGATCACTGCTATCGGAGGGACGTCGTCCATTTCCAGCGAGGGCACCCAGCACTCTTATTCAGGTAACCTCCCGCTCCAAATTTCATCTTTAGTCAGCGATTTGTTCACTAAGCGTCCTGTGTCATCCAATCTAAGATTCCTTTCCTTGTAATCCATACCATTACTCGATGTACCATTAAGGGGGAATAAAACTGTGGCCGACTAAATTAGACTGGGATGATAAATTTGAAGTGTATTCCCATTTTAGAGATGTCATTGAAATCAATGAGTCCCCACCATGTAGGGTTCAGTTGCACGTCAGAGATTAAAAACAACAAAATGAAAGTTGCTTATGTTTCAGTGCTGAATTTGTCTAATCATGACATTTGAATGGGTTTTCCTTCCTGACTGGTGAAGTGGCTTTACTTTAGACCTGTTTGAGGAATGGTGGAGAGGCTTTTTATGAAGGTTTTTGCCCTTTCATTTTCCAAGAGTTGATACTTGATTTTTTTTTTTTTTTTTTTTTTTTTTATGGTACTGGGAATTGAACCCAGGGTCATTCTACCTCTGAGCTACACCCCAGCCCTCTTTATTTTTATTCATTTTTTTATTTGAAAACAGGATCTCACTAAGTTGCTGAGGCTGGCCTGGGACCTGTGATCCTCTAGTCTCAGCTTCCCAAATACTGGGATTACAGGCATACACTACCAAGCCTGGCTAGATTCATTTTTAAATCAAGCAACCCAATGATTAGTGAGCAAAGCCCTTGATTCACTTGATCTGCTAGAACCACTAGATTATTGCCCAGCGGAAAATCCAGAGTTGCATTACCTCTCAAGGTGAGGCGTCTTGCCCCATGTTGAGTATGCTTCTCAGGGTCAAGATATCTAAGAATCCTGGCCACAGTCCCTTTTATTCAAATGAACATAATTAGAACTGTGCTTTTTAATTATTTTACCAAATTCCCTGTAACTTTTTTCTTTATTCCTTTGAGATCAGATCCGTTAGTTTCTCCTTGTTCTCTTCCTTTCTAATTGGATTTTCTTCTAATGATATACTCAGAATTCTCCTGTCCATTGAATTTTTTCCCCTAACGTTTTCCCATCAGGGAAGTAGTGATAAAGGCAGTAGTCTCTAACGGCTACCTTCACTTTTGGTTTTTGTTTGTTTGTTTTGTGGTAGCGGAGATCAAATCACTGGGCTACATGTACTCCCAACCCTTTTTATTTTATTTCGAAATAGGATCTTGCTAAGTTGCCCAGGCTGGTCTTGAACTTGTGATCCTCCAGTCTCTGCCTCCCAAATATTGGGATTATAGGTGTGCTCCACTGCACCCAGCTGAAAATCATTGTTTTAAAGTGCACAATTCAGTAGTTCTTAGTATATTCTAAGAGTTGTACAATTTTCATCACTATTTAATTTCAAATGCTTTCGTGGCACCAATGAGAACCCCCATACTCATTACAGTCATTCCCTGTGTCCCTCTAACTGAAACCCCTGCAACCATTAATCTACTTTCTATTTCTGTAGATTTGCCTATTCTGGAAATCTCATATAAACAGGGTCATATTATAGTGGCTTTTCATTTGACAGACAGTTCTTCTCTGGCATATTTTCAGGGTTTGTCCATGTTGTAGCATGGATCATATTTCATTTTTTATTGCTGAATGTTCTATTCTTGTGTGTGTGTGTGTGTGTGTGTGTGTGTGTGTGTGTGAGTGTGTGTGTGTGTGTGTGTGTGAGAGAGAGAGAGAGAGAGAGGCAGGACACTTAGGGATTGAACCCAGGGACATTCTACATCTGAGCTACGCCCCCAGCACTATTTTTTATTCTTTATTTTGAAACAGGGTCTCACTAAGTTGCAGAGGGCCTCAACAAGTAGCTGAGTCTGGCTGTGAACCTAGATCCTCCAGTCTCAGCCTCCTAAGTACTAGGGATTGAACCTAGGGGCATTCTACCTCCAAGCTACACCCCCAGCCCCTTTTTTTTTTTTTTTTTTCCCCTAGTGTTTTATTTTGAAACAGGGTCTCACTAGGTTGCAGAGGGCCTCACTAAGTAGCTGAGGCTGGCTGCAAACTTGCCATCCTCCTGTCTCAGCCTCCCAAGTATTGTTATTATAAGCATGCGCCACCACACCCAGCTCAGTTTCTACTTTTTGATCATGATGAATGATGCTCTATGAACACTCATGTACATATGTTGTGTGTGTGAATCTATGCTTTGAATTCTAAGTATATACCTAGGAGTGAACCTGTCATGCTCCCGTCTCAGCCTCTCAAATGCTGGGATTACGAGCATGCGCCACCACGCCCGGCTTCTCACTAGGTTTCTGAGAGCCTCACTACGTTTCCCTTGCTTGGCTTCGAGCCTGTGATCCTCCTGTTTCAGCCTCCCAGGTACTGGAATCCCAAGCGTGCACCACCATACCTAGTATAGTATCTCATTCTTGATTCCTTTGCTTGGAACATCCTTCCTTCCCCTGCTCATTTTAATCTGTTGAAAAATCTTATTTCTCAGCCAGGTGCAGTGAGTATTGTAATACCAGTACTTGGGAGGCTGAGACTGGAGCATGACAGATTCAAAACCAGCCTCAGCAACTTAGTGAGATTCTCAGCAACCTAATGAGACCCTGTTTTAAAACAATAAATAAATAAACAAGTCAATAAATAAAGGGTTGTGGGTGTAGCTCAGAGGTAGAATGCCTCGGAGTGCAATCCCCAGTACCAGAAAAAGGCGGAGGAGGAGGAGGAGGAGAAGGAGACGGAGGAGGAGGAGGAGGAGGACCTCCTCTATAAAGTGTTGTTTTTTCTTCCTGAGATGGGTATTTCTCTGTTGCCCAGGCTGGTCTCATGTGCCCGAGCCATCACCCCACCCCAGCCTCAGCCTCAGCCTCCTGGATTGGTGGGACTTTGGGGCATGTGTCATCACACGTGGCTCTTTAAAGGCTTTACTCCATCAACCCAACCATAAGGGATTGTTTCCTTCTTTAACTTTTTAAAACGTGTATGTGTGTGTGTAGATAGGAGAAGGAGAAGTATTGATAATTGTGTTTTTAGTGACTGTGCGTATGGTGGATTAAATTTCGGGGGTACACGCGAAACATGCCCTTAGGAAAATTACCTGATTCCGGGCACTGCAGTAATAATGGGGCAGGTCGGCTTATTATATGCTACCCTCTGATGGAACTAGAGATGGGTTACTTTGAAGATTTATATTGTTGTATCATTTTATATAATATTTATAAATTTTATATTATTAATAAAGCTGTAGAGCATGTTTATTTCAAGTTCCTTCCTATTTCCTCCACTGAATAGCTCAACAGCACTTTCTGCCTAGAGATCAGTGTCCCCATACTAGCAGCTGTGTTGAGAAGTTGATGATGAAGATGGCTAAGAGTAGTGCTGGTATTTAGATTTGTGACAGTTTTCTTATAGTGAAGATTTCACAGAAATGGTGCTCTTTTATTTGTTTGAATACCTTTGTGTGTGTGTGTGCATGTGTGCGTGTGTGTGTGTGTGCGTGTGCGTGTGTATGGGGCTAGGGATCCAACCCAGTGGCTCATGCATGCCAAGCAAGAGCTCCACCATTGAGCTACATCCTCAGCTCTGAATAACTCTTGATTGAATTCAGTATTTCTGTTGAAATCCAAAAATCGCAGATCTCTAAATCATTATAGGGGGTGGAATTTATTACCATGGATCTTTGTGGATTTTTCTTTTGTATTTTCCCCTTATTTACATTTCTATCTTTCCATCCATCATCTATCTAATCATCTATCTATCTATCTATCTATCATGTCTTTATATATTTGACTTCTTATGGTCTGCTTCGGATTCATAAAATTTTGGAAGCAATACATATTTGGAAGACTTTTAGAATCAAACCAAATAATAATTGTACTAATTTAAGATTTATATCTTAGCCGGGCGTGGTGGCGCACACCTGTAATCCTAGTATTTGGGAGGCTGAGACAGGAGGATTGCACATTCGAGGCCAGCCTCAGTAACTTAGCGAGGCCCTCAGCAACTTAGCAAGACCCTGTTTCAAAATAAATAAAATAAAATAAAGTAGGGCTGGGGATGTAGCTCAGAGGTAGCATGCCCCTGGGTTCAATCCCCAGTACCATATATACACACATATACACACAAAAAAGATACATATGTCCCTTCTCTCCTAATACATTGAATGAAGTGGAATGAATTCCCTCTTCTCCCTTTCTTAAGCCCTTTTATTAATAGTCATTTATCATCTTTAAGCAGAAACTAAAAAGTGTGTTTTTATAGTGTGATAAAGGTTGTGAGATGAAGTCTGCCTACTGAGATTTTCTGTTTTCAGAGGAAGAAAAAGTAGCTTTTGTTAACTGGATCAACAAAGCCCTGGAGAATGACCCCGACTGCAAGCACCTCTTGCCCATGAACCCCAACGACGACAGTCTCTTCAAGTCCCTGGCGGACGGCATCCTCCTGTGGTGAGTTGACCTCTGCCCTGGCCCCACTCCTGGCATTCCAAGGAAACTACAGTGCCGCAAATCCATGACCTTTTGGAATTAGCAGCTCCTTAGGTCTGGGAGGAGGTATATTGCATAGAAAATTAAGTGCTACATGTTGTCGAAAATGTTCCTTCTCATACAATCCCTCATATTTCTGGTGCCTTTTAGTCTATTACCATAATAATGCCAGGAAAGTTTTGAGTTAGTCCTTGGACACATTTACGAATGCCTATGTGGTCCCTTCTTTCACTTCCTAGTAAAGGAGCATTGACTGTTGACCTGGGCAGGAACAGGAGGGAATGGAACAGAAAGATACATTTTAGTTGGACCTCAATGAAAATAATGTTTTAAATCAGCCTGGCCTCTTTGTAGTCTTTTTCTCACTGTCCTGTGAATTTTCTAAGGGGATGTCTTTGTTTTTGTTGTGCATACTGTATTCCCTGTATACTTTTTTATACAAAGCAGGTTTTTTTTTTTTTTTTTTAGTTTACAAAAATACAGAGAACTTCTAAAAAGCAAATGCCACAAATATTTGTACCACCCACAATTCACTATTATTAACATCTTGGCACATTTTCTCTTTTAAAAAAGGAAATGAAACTCCTACCCCCAAATCTAGAATATCACTGTTTAGGACATTTTGGATTAAATCTACCTTGACCTCCATCTACAGTTCTGATCTCTTTCTCTGATCTTCTGAGATTTTCCTACTATGAATCAAAGGGTTGTTTTCCTAATTTGGTTTTAAAAGGTAAAATATAGTCGAGTGTGGTGGTGCATGCTTGTAATCCCAGTACTTGGGAGGCTGAGACAGGAGGATTGCGGATTTGAGGACAGCCTCAGCATAGTGAGACTCTCATAAACCTAGCAAGACCCTGTTTCCAAATAAAAATAAAATAGGGCTAGGGGTGTAGCTCGGAGGTAGAATGCCTCTCAGTTCAACCCCTAGTGTCTCTGTCTCTGTCTGTCTCTCTCTCTGTCTCTCTGTCTCTCTGTCTCTCTGTCTCTCTCTCTCTCTCTCTCTCTCTCTCTCACACACACACACACACACACACACACACACACACACACACACACACACCACACGTAAAATATATTCTAAAATAGAAAAAAAATTCCTATTTGTTTCTTTTAAACTGTCCAAAGCATTGAAGTCTCTGGCTCCTTCTCTTTCTGTAGCAACACTACATATTTTTAACAATGTTGATATTACTTCATGGAATTTGGCTTCTTGAGAATTTGTTTACATTTCAGGCTGCTGAAGGTTGAGGATCACTAAGTGAAATAAAAATAAGTCACATAAAGAAAATACAAGATGGTTAAAATAATTAGGAATAAATGGTAAGATTGCTGCAATGAGTAATAGATTTGTTTTAGGATAATAAGGAATATTTTTAGGTTTTAAAAACTGACCTGAAGCCAGATGTGGTGGCGCATGCTTGTAATCTCAGTACTTGGGAGGCTGAGACAGGAGGATCACAGGTTCAAAGCCAGCCTCAGCAACTTAGCGAGACTCTCAGCAACCTAGCAAGACTCTGTTTCCAAATAAAAAATAAAAAATCAGATTGGGGATATAACTTGGAGGTAGAATGCCTCTGGATTCAATCCCCAGTGCCCAAAAAACCCCCCCAAAACCCCAAAGAAACAAAAAAACCCGACCTGAATTTAGTTTAACCGTTTAAAGAAATTGATTATTACTTTTAAAATTTTAACTGTTTAGGCTGCTTTCAAGAATAAACTAAAAACATTTCTGGGAATTTTCAACTAAATGATTCTCTTTTTCTCTTTAGCAAAATGATCAACTTATCAGAACCAGATACAATTGATGAAAGAGCCATTAATAAGAAAAAGCTTACTCCTTTTACCATTTCTGTAAGTATTTGCCCTTTGCTACTAATATGTTACTACATTACTAAGTATAAGGCTTTTATTCATGGACATTTGGGCCAATGTAAAACTTCTGATTTAACATAATTCTGTTTTCTAATAAAAACTTGGTTTTTATTAAATAAAGCTCAGCTCCATTTTCTAATGAATGAAATTATATTTCTTTTTTTTTTTTTTTGCGGTACTGGGGATTGAACTCAGGGGCGTTCTACCTCCGAGCTATACCCCCAGCCCTATTTTTTTATTCTTTATTTTGAAACCAAGTCTCACTAAGTTGCGGAGTGCCTCACTAGGTAGCTGAGGCTGGCCGCGAACCTGGATCCTCCAGTCTCAGCCTCCCGAATGCTGGGATTACAAGCGTGTGCCACCACACCCGGCATTGAGTTATTTTATTAATGCTTCTTTATTTGATAGTAGTATTGGAAAACTTTTTTAAAAAATGTTGGGTGCTGGAGATTGAACCCGCACATACCAGACAAACACGTTACCACTGAGCTCCACCCCAGCTCCGATGCTAGTGTTCTTACTGGATGGTTGAAGAAAGAATTCTGCACTGTTTTATCATTTCACAAACTTTTAATTCTTTTTGTACTAGGTTCTTCTGTAGTCAGCTTCTCCATACAGATCTTGTGGAAGCCCAGGAATCTGTAGTTATCATACGCTTCCACTCTAAATCTTCACACAAATGGGTGGATATTTAGAGAGTACTTACGAGGTGCTAATCATTGTTCAGTATGTTTATACTATGTGAACTATCCACTTGGCTGCTCCCAGCAACTTTATCATAAGGTATATACAATAATTTTATAAGTGAGGAAATTGAGTCATTGACAGGTCAGTCACACACTGGCAGAACCAGGGTATAAGCCCTTTTTTTTTTTTTTTTGTGGTACTGGGGCTTGAACCCAGGGTATTCTGCCTCCCAGTTATACCTCCATCCCTTTTTATTTTTTGTTTTGAAACAGGGTCTCACTAGGTTGCTGAGAGTCTCATTAAATTGCTGAGGCTGTTCTTGAACCTGTGATCCTCCTCTCTCAGCCTCCCAAGTACTGGGATTATAGGTGTGGTTTGGTTTTACTCTTAATATATGTATGCAGTGCATTAATTAAAACAATGGGAAAAATTCTGTAAATATTTTGCAGTAGCTACAGAATGGTGCTGAGAGGCTCTTCCAGGCAGCATTCTTGCTTCTATAATCTAAAAGATTAGCCACATAGCTTAGAGGAATTATTTTCTTACGGTTTGGGGTTCAGTCCATTTGAGGCCAGAGACTGTGGATCTCAGGGCATGGCGGTGGGAAGTGGAGAGCCGGAGCGCACATGGGCTGCGCTCCTCACATCATGGAGGCCTGAAGAAAGAGGGAGCCAGGGGTGCAGAAGCCATTATACAATCCCCAGGGCGGCACTCAGGGACCCACCTCCAGCCACACCCACCGGCCTGAGTCACCACCCAGATAAATTCATTGCAATGGATTTATCTACTCCTGGGATTATAACCCTCACGACTCAATTACAGCAACTTGAAACATTAATACATGAGCTCTTGAGGGGCCAGTTTATATCTGACTCTAACCGGGGCTAAGTATTGTGTAGTTTTCTTGTTAGAGGCAGTATTCTTCTGACAGTCTAAGCCCGTATGCTTGGAAGAGGGAACTAATGAGGAACGAGAGAAGACTGAGAATTTTGAACAGAGGCAAAGTGTTACTGCAGATATTAAATCTGTCCTTCTTGTTCAGAATTTTAGAATGCAGCGAATCATCAGTCTGCTAGAAAAATAGTTTTGCAAGAAATGTTATCCCAAAGAAACTTCATTCATGTGCCAAAGATTTTAAGATTGTGGTAATACTGTTTTTCACCTTGTGATGATATGTTTATGTGGCTTCATGATTTTGAAGTAGAAAAAGATAAAAGGATGAAAACGATGTACAATAGATAGGAAACTAAAGGGACAGCTCAGGAAAGAGGAGGGCTGCTGATTATCTGGGAGACTTCATCTTTTTTCTCTGACCAATTATGCTGCTGAGCTGCTTTCTTGTGCTTATTTATCATCATTAGGAGAAATTAATTGTATGAATAAGACTCTGCAAAATAGATTTGGTCATTGCAGAACATAAAAGTCAGGAAACCAATACAAGACTAGCTATGGGAAATGGAATCTATTTATCGCCAAATGTAAAGAAAACCCAGTGTAATGAATATATTCACATACATACAAAGAATATATGTTTGTACTTTATACTTATATATGTGTACAAGTGTACAGACATAATATATGTAACCTTAATTTTGCCTTACATACAATTACAGTTTAGTTAGGAAAAACACCATAAATCTCATTTGGACATTCCTAATGGAGTATAAGTGATAAAGTATAAAATAAGAATGAAGTGTGAATAACAAATCATGTGTTTATTCTTTTTTTTTTTTTGTGGTACTGGGAATTGAACCCAGGGGTATTCTACCTCTGAGCTACATCTCTCTAGCCCTATTTTTTATTCTTTTTGAAACAGGGTCTCACTAAGTTGTGGAGGGTCTCACTAAGTTGCAGAGGGCCTCACTAAGTGGCTAAGGCTGGCCACGAACCTGCTATCCTCCTGTCTCAGCCTTGGGATTACAAGTGTGCGTCACCATGCCTGGCATGTGTTTATTCTTATTGACCCAATAAGTATATAGCACAGTCTTCTAAAACTCATTAATAAAAATGTACTCATCTGGAATTGAACCTTCATGCTCAGTGAAACTTTGCAAAGTGATATAAAGGAAATCTACAGCATGGTTTTGAGTCTGTTAGTAAAGAGCTTGATAGTTAATCAAGATAGAAGGAAGCCATCTAAAACAGTGTGGTAATTTTTCAACCTGGTAAAAGGAGCTGTTTTTTGTTTGTTTGTTTGTTTGTTTTTTTCATACTGGGGATTGAACCCAGTGGCATTCTACCTCTGAGCTACAACCCCAGCCCTTTTTATATTTTTGTTTTGGAAACAGGGTCTCGCTAGGTTGCTGAATCTTGCTTTGTTGCTGAGGTTGTCTTTGAACCTGGGATCCTCCTGTCTTAGTCTCCCAAATACTGGGATTATAGGTGTGCACCACCACACTCAGCTAAAGGGGGCTGTATCTTAGGCAGCCTGTTTACTGATGCACATGAAAGATGGGAGAAGGTGGAAGAGTAATCCAAGAAAGACCGCCATGTTTGCTCGTTTTGGTTGCTAATACCCCTGTGAGGCAGGGGATCCCATGTTACAGATTAGGACACTAAAACACAGGGACACCTCTCCGTGTCCCATTCTCTATGGTTTCCCACTGTCCTTATCTTTCCCCACCAACCCAAGTCCTCAGAAAAAAGGTGGGGCACTCAGGACCGTCCGTGTTAAGGCTTGGAGAACAACCTCTCAATGGGGTTCTTCTTGTTCTTTAGGTCTTTAGAAGTGGCTTAGAGCCAGGCGTGGTGGTGCACGCTTGTAATCCCAGGATTTGGGAGGCTGAGACAGGAGGATCCAGGTTCACTAGTTAGTGAGGCCCTCCGCAACTTAGTGAGACCCTGTTTCAAAATAAAGAATACAAAATAGGGCTGGGGGTATAGCTCGGAGGTAGAATGCCTCTGGGTTCCATCCCCAGTACTAGAAAACAAAACAAAACAAAACTATCCATTGATGTTTTCCATTGAAGGGCTAATGGGTCTTTTAGGTAGTACCTGTACTAATCAAAGCTTTTGCCTAGACTCAAGACTCCTAGAAGAATAAATTCATGATAATGAAGGCAGGAATAGTACACCCATGCCAGTGACAGCAAGAGGCATGGCACGCCGAGCCATACTAATGCGGACGGGAGCAGCCGGGTTTGACTTGTCAGTGTACAGGCTGGGAAGAATGCTAGAAAGCTTTCATCCTAGTTATTGCAATGAATTTAGTGAAATCATGTAATTCTTTTTTTTTTTTTTGGTACTGGGGATTGACCTCAGGGGCATTCTACCTCCGAGCTATACCCCCAGCCCTATTTTTTATTCTTTATTTTGAAACAGGGTCTCACTAGGTTGATGACAGTCTCACTACTTGCTGAGGCTGTCCTTGAACCTGTCTCAGCCTCCCAAGTACTGGGATTACGAGCATGCACCACCATGCTCAGCTCAATTTTGTACTTCTTTTGAACACAGTTTCTTACTGTCAATGTCTATGAATTGTGTTATTACAAGATTAATACTATTATTGGAGTCATATTCAGTCCAGTTTCCCAGTTCCCTGATGCATTCTGGGGCGTCCCAAGTAGAGCAACATCCTTTAAGCTTTGGGAGAAAAGATAAAGGAATCTTAGTGGTCAAGCCTAAATTTGCAGAAGCTACCTCTTGATAGTTGTATTGATTTGATTTAAGGTAACTTAAAGGCATCTGAAGCGATTAAGAATATTCTAAGAGGCCTGGCACATTGGTCACATGCCTGTAATTCCTACTATTTGGGAGGCTGAGACAGGAGGATTGCAAGTTCAAGACCAGCCTAGGCAACTCGGCAAAACTCTGTCTCCAAATAACAAATCAGAAGGGCAGATGGTACCACTCAGTGGTAGAGCACCCCTGGATTCATTCCCCAGTACTGCCAAAAAACAAAACAAAACAAAAAAATCTTCTAAGACTTCCATAAAATTTGGCCATTTACTGATAATGTCCTAATGTTTTCATATTTATCATGTTTATTTGTAGTGACTTATGCAATTATAAAGTCACTAAAGGATTTTCTGGTTCTGCTGTTTGCAAGAGTACTACATTTCAAAAAACACTGCGTACCACAAAAATAATTTCATTCCAAATGCTGACTTTAATCATGTCTGGCTGATCCCCAAGAGATATAGCCATTTACTTGGAGCCTAGCCAAAAAAAAAAAAAAAAAAAAAAAAAATTTTAGCATACCGCAAGAAAAAGCCACTGAAATATTCACTCTGCTTGAGAAGCTGTGCATAGCGCTGCTGTTCCCACACATTCACTAGTTGGCTGTCTCGACTGCCGAAGGGGAGGGGTAACGGCACTGGCTCTGGGGACCACAGGTCACACCCTGGCTCTGCCACTTTGTGACCTGTTGTGCCTCAGCTTCCTCATCTGTAAAACCCATCTTTTAGAATTCTCTGGAATCGAAACCTCATTGCACATTATTTTTAAAAGAAGTGCTAAAAAATAAAAGAAGTTAGCTGGGCATGGTGGCGCATGTCTGTAATCCTAATACTTGGGAGACAGAGACAGGAGGATGGCAGATTGGAGGTTAGTCTCAGCAACTTAGCAAGACTGTTTCAAAATAAAAACTAAAAAGAGTTGGGGACCTATCTTATTGACAGAACCAACATAAATAAATATTATTATATGTTTACAAATCTGATCTGGGTATGGTGGTGCACACTTGTAGTCCCAGGACTTGGGAGGCTGAGATAGCAGGATTGAAGGTTCGTGGCCAGCCTCAGCACCTTAGTGAGACCCTGTTTCAAAATTAAAGAATGAAGCCAGGCGTGGTGGTGCATGCTTAATCCCAGTACTTGGGAGGCTGAGACAGGAGGATCATGGTTTCAAGGCCAGCCTCAGCTACTTAGTGAGGCACTCCGCAACTTAGTGAGACCCTGTTTCAAAATAAAGAATAAAAAATAGGACTGGAGATATAGCTTGGAGGTAGATGCCCCTGAGTTCAATCCCCAGTACCACAAAAAAGAAAAAAAAGAAAAAGTCAAAGAATGAAGTCAGACTGGGGACATAGCTCAGTGGTGGAATGCCCCTGGGTTCCCTAGCCTAGTACCACAAAAATAAATAAATAAATAAATAAATAAATAAATAAATAAATAAATAAATAAATAGTCTAGAGTTTCTGCAATCCATCACTGCATGCAAAAGACATGTAGACAGGACATGAGAAAACACTTCCTCACCTGTATTTTTTCCTTTGGGCCATTTAGGAAAATTTAAACCTGGCCCTGAATTCGGCCTCGGCCATCGGCTGCACGGTGGTCAACATTGGCTCGCAGGACCTCAAGGAAGGCAAGCCTCACTTGGTGTTGGGGCTTCTCTGGCAGATCATCAAAGTCGGTCTGTTTGCTGACATCGAGATCTCCAGGAACGAAGGTAAAGGCATCCAGATCGCTTTCCTTGTCCCTGACACACACTTCCTACGGGGAGAGTTTACGTTTTGGTGTTTCCCTCCCAGCCTTGATCGCGCTGCTAAGTGAGGGCGAGGAGCTGGAGGAGCTGATGAAGCTGTCTCCCGAGGAGTTACTGCTGCGATGGGTGAACTACCACCTGACCAACGCGGGATGGCGGACCATCAGCAACTTCAGCCAGGACATTAAGGTTTGGATTTTAGTGCTCAAGTTCATGACGGGAGGGGAGCCCGGGAATGTGAAATATAAGGGGGCTCAAACTTAAATTTGAGCTGGGCCTGGTGGCAAATGCCAGTAATTCCACCCAGTACTTGGGAAGCTGAGACAGGAGGATCCCAGGTTCGAGGCCAGCCTCAGCAACTTAGCAAGACCCTGTTTCTTTTCTTTCTTTTTTTTTTTTTTTTTTTTTTTATATATTTCAATGTTTATTTAAGGTTGGTAATAAAAGTTCAATGTATTAGCTGCTTCTACTTCTTATTAACTTTTTTTTTTTTCAGCACGGATTTTTTTAATACAATTCTTGAGTACAACAGGGTTACATAGACATTTATGAGATATCAATCATTGTCAGATCACAAACAGCACCACTTCTTCGTTTTACACGTATAGCCCACATTCTTTTTTTTTTTTTTTTTTTTTTTTTTTTTGCGGTACTGGGGATTGAACTCAGGGGCATTCTACCTCCGAGCTATACCCCCAGCCCTATTTTTTATTCTTTATTTTGAAACCGGGTCTCACTAGGTTGCGGAGTGCCTCACTAGGTAGCTGAGGCTGGCCTTGAACCCGGATCCTCCGGTCTCAGTCTCCCGAATGCTGGGATTACAAGCGTGCGCCACCACGCCCGGCCTTAGCCCACATTCTTAACATAGCCTGGTAAAGCAAACTTTCTAAAATCATAAAGCCATAATCCTTTAGGGGCAAGACCCTGTTTCAAAAATTAAAAAAAGGCTAGGAGTGTAGCTTGGAGGTAGAGTGGCCCTAGGTTCAATCCCCAGTATCAAGAAAAACAAACAAAACAAACTTAAATTTGAATTGAATTCATAAGGACACTTGTGATGGAAAATGAAGTTCTCTGAAGTCGCTCCTTCCAATTATATTCACAACATATTTTTTAAAAAATAAACTGATTGGCTTTTAATAAGAATTACAACTGGTTGTGAGAGGAAGGAGGCTCCAGCATCAACATGTTAAAGCAAGCCTTCCCATCTCATGTACCACAGGTCTGCCAAATTATAATGAGCTTGCCAGTCCACCGCTTAAGACTGAGAATCGCATCTGTTTGCTGGACTGGAGGCTTGTGGGTCTGACCAGTCTTACACTCTTACTCCCCCTTTGCCAGTAACCAGCGGGCAGGACTCTAAATAGTCTGGGACACAGGGAATCAGGAGACAAAGGGGATCTTAAGGTTTGTCTCCCAAGCAAAGTAGCTCAAACACTTCCTTCTCTCCTGGGAGAGCCTTGTCAGGAAAACCGACTTTCAGTTCTGTCTGACAATTCCCCCACCGTCCCTGGTGTCACCAGGCTGGGTCCTCTGACTTTTTTTTTTTTTTTCTTTTCTGTGCTTTATTTTTTTCCAGAGGCATCTGGGGAAAAAATAAGGATAGTGCTGTCTCGAATTCATAATCCTTCTTTGGATATGTTAATACCTCCAGTTACAGCAGTGTTTTTTTCTGTAATAGGCTAGATGGCAATCTCTTTTAAGTAACATTGTTTTCTCTGCTTTCAGTTAGTACATGCTAATTTTTTGTTTTTGTTTGTTTTGTTTTGTTTTGCGGTACTGGGGATTGAACCCAGGGACATTCTACCTCCGAGTTATACCCCCAGCCCTATTTTTTATTCTTTATTTTGAAACAGGGTCTCACTAAGTTGAGAAGTGCCTCGCTAGGTAGCTAAGGCTGGCTGCGAACCTGGATCCTCTGGTCTCAGCCTCCCAAATGCTGGGATTATAAGCGTGAGCCACCATGGCTGGCTAGTATATTGCTAATTTTAAAGCTTATTTTTAGGGATTTCTCTTATTCTAAATCTTCTTAAAATCCAGTTCAATTCAGTTCATGCCGACATTTATTAAGCCCCTCCTGCGGGCTGTTTTGCTAAATGTGGAGTCAGCCCTTGAGACATGACCAGTTGCACAGGGAGACCAACGCTTAGTAGGTGGATATTTCACTCATCTATGGCTGAGAGCAAACCATGTAAAATTTATCGGCTTAAAATAATGCGTTATTATTTCTTATAATTTTGTGGGTTGATGCAGTGTGGCTAGGTGGTTCTCCATCTGCACGTAGTATTTTCGGGATCACTAATTTAGTCAAACTCAGCCGTCATTTGGGCTCACCTGGAAGTGTCTGGTGCCTCTGCTCTCCCCCACCAGGCCCCCGTACAGGGCTGTCTGGAGCTTCCTCACAGCCTGACAGTCTCAGGTAGTTGGACTTCTTATATAGAGCTTAACTTCAAGGGAGGAAGCAAGCGGGCGGTAGTCCCAGTACTTGGAAGGCTGAGACAGGAGGATTGCAGGTTTGTGGCCAGCCTTAGCAACTTAGAGAGGCCCTCTGCAACCTTGTGAGACACTGTTTCAAAATAAAAACTGAAACAGGGCTGGGGGGTGTAGCTTGTAGGTAGAATCCGCTGGGTTTAGTCCCAGTACCAAAAAACAACAACAAAAATAACCCCCCCAAAACCCAACAACAACAAAAATAAAAAAGAGGGAGGACTCAGAGTTCTTAAGGCTGGAACCTCCAGAGCATCATTTTCACAACATTCTCTTGCTTGGAGTCCCAAGTCCAGGTCAGATGAAAGGGAAGGGGAAATGGACTCTGCTTGGGAGGGGCTGCATGCATGTGTAATTATAATTGTTATCTTTGGGGCCTAACTAAGTAGCTGAGGCTGGCCTCCAACCCAGATCCTCCCGTTTCAGCCTCCCAAGTACTGGTATTACAAGCATGGGCCACCATGCCCGGCTTAGACCTGAAATTTTTTTTTTTATTGTAATAATTTGTGCTTTGTATGTATACATCTTTGAGACCTGAATTTTAATGGCTGCTGCTGCCTGGAGATGCTAACAAATGTAGAAGTCGAGGGGAGGGGCTTCCAGTTACCAGGGACAGTGCTGCCAGAAGCTTGGGTGTGGGACAGGATTCCTGGAAGCTCTAAAGTGCGTGCAGGACTGGCTTAAGTTATTCTCTATTATCATCCTCACCAAGTTGTTAGTTCTCCCATTCTTTACGATGGGGGTAGCACTTTTTCTGTAGGTTTAATGATGATTTTACTCATTTTAAAAATGCTATTTCTTATCTTTCCTTGAAGGATTCAAAAGCGTATTTTCATCTGCTAAATCAGATTGCCCCTAAAGGTGACCGGGAAGATGGATCTGCCGTTGCCATTGACCTTTCCGGATTTAATGTGAGCTTTAATTTTTTTTTTTTTGTATATTGTATAGTAACATCAAATTTATCACGTGTGTGTGTGTGTGTGTGTGTGTGTGTGTGTGTGTGTGTAGTACTGGAGATTGAACCCAGGGGCATTCTACCTCTGAGCTGCACCCCTAGTCTATTTTATTCTTTATTTTGACACACTTTTCATTATCATTTAATACACTTGCAGACAAGTAATTGCTTCTACAGATGTATATCTAGAAAAAGCATGCCAATCAAAGGTTTAATCTGCACCACTTTTGCTCTCTTTCATCTTCTAGGAGAAAAACGACCTGAAGCGCGCCGAATTCATGCTTCAACAAGCCGATAAACTGGGCTGCAGGCAGTTCGTTACGCCTGCGGATGTGGTCTCAGGCAACCCAAAACTTAATCTAGCCTTCGTAGCTAACCTTTTTAACACATATCCATGCCTACACAAGCCTGATAGTAATGACATCGACATGAATCTACTGGAAGGTACGCTCTTCCTGCCTCTGGTTGACGTGTGCCATGGCTGTCCTGTGGTCTGGCCGGGCAGCACTGTCAGAGGTCGGGGCGGTGGTAGGAGATGCAGGCTAGAGTGTAGGCACGTGCACCCACTAAAAAGTGCCAGTTACAGGACGTGGTTGTTTTTGGTTAAAAGAGTATGCTGGGGTAAGTCTTATTGGCTTGTCATTTCTCCAGGAGAGTTTAGTGACATTTCAAATGGTCTCATAAGTGATCCTAGAAGACGACTCTCCCACCAGTGTGGACAGGGAATTAGCTGTTGGAAAGGACAATTGTTTGTAGCTTTTTTTCTCCTTTGAAAGCTAGCTTGACTCCAGTATTATTCTCTCTTTTATGTTGTTAGTCTACATGAAAAAAAATTACAATATTACTTGTCTTGTGTGTGGACTATTGTTTATCTGTCTTATAATATTATACTTTCCTATTTTGCTTCATGAAATGCAGATTTGACCCCTCCTAATGTAGGTACTGTATTTAGTACTTTTCTCTACCCTAAATATATTCCTTCTGAATGTTCTTTCTATTAGTGCCACTTATTCTTTCCATCTGAGTTGATATTTATTTTTTTGCGTTGTTCATGCTGTGCTATTTGTCTTAATATGCCTATAGAGTGAATGAGTACAAGCAGGAAGCAGGAAGGAAGCTCAATTAAACAGCAGAGCAAGGCTTCGACTGTATACACTCTTGACCTCATTTGCCTTCTATAATGATGGGATACTGTAGTTGTAAACACATTAGAAACCAGTCTCGACAATTGGACTTCATGATTTGATGTAAAGTCTTTATCCCTCTCCTGTGATAAATCTTCTTTTTTTATTTTTAAATCACAATTCTTCTTGGAAAGGATTCGCTGAGGTTCTATAGTACAGCTTATTTTGTATTCTTTAGCTAGGTACATTTCCTGAATGTCATTGACGCTTACAATATATGAATCGTCATAATGACGAAAACATTTTGAGTATCTAGTTCTCTCTCCTCCTCTCTGTTTCCCAGCTTCTTCTTTTCTCCTCCGACTTCATCCCCTCACCCATGGCACACCCACACCCCTGTTAGTATCCGAATGAAAAGTCAGAGCAAGGGCAGCAGTGATGGGGCCAGCCCTAAGGTTTTCTCTGTCGTTGTCCTTCGTGGGAGAAGGCAGGGATGCTGCTTGGGAGAAACTGAGGTCGCAGCATGCCTCCCCTCACATGGACCCATCCTTCCTCCCTTCCCCAGTAAGAAGGAAGGAAAAATCAGCCTCATGATCTTTTTTCCTTCGATGGCCACAACTAGAATTCTGATGTCCTTGTCACCTCAAAATTACATTTGGGGGATAAATGAAAGAGATTTCAGATTTAACAAATATAAATATATTCACTGAGGAATCTGATCAGTTCATTCTTCCTGAGGGTCTAGTTAAATAAAATAAAGACTATAGTCTCTATTCTCTACATAGGTATGAAACTGAGAGGGGAAATAGAAAAAAACATAGATCTATGTCAAGAAAAATTTAGGGTGAAAGATGAGAACTTCAAAAAATTAAGAAGAACCTGGCATTGGTGGCACCTGCCTGTAATCCTAGTATTTGAGAGGCTGAGACAGGAGGATCACAGGTTGGAGGCTAGCCTCAGCAACTTAGTGAGGCCCTTTGCAACTCAGTGAAACCCTGTTTCAAAATAAAAAATAAAAAGGTGGGGGTATACCTCAGAGGCAGAATGCCCCTGGGTTCAATCCCCAGTACCACCGTACTACCAAAAAAAAAAAAAAAAAAAAAAAAATTTAAAAAGGAAGACTGCTAATTTTTTATCAGTCTGGAAAATTTCAAAATCCCTCTGTGTCTTACAGTAGAAGGCATTGTTTAGAGTGGCATATTAAAAATGATCTGCTTTTTATAGTCACTGAATTCTTGCTAGATATCTTTTCTAACTTGCTCGCTCTCCTATTTGTTATGTTTGAATTCTTTTGCTAGTGTTCAGCATGCTTTTGGAATTTTTCAGTGTGAACAGGATTGCTACATATTTCCATTAGTATCTACCCTATTTGTTAAGATACTATGGGAAATATTTATCAATCATCTTTATTTAGAACATATGTATGTCCTGATACATCTGCCAAAAATGTATTTGACTTTGACTGTCATTAGAATATTTTCTTCTGTAAATTTGTGTTTTTATAGATCCTTATGAAATGTGAAGCTTGACCTTATCACATCCCCAATTCATATATTAGTATGTCCTCATTGGCAGAGAATTTTATCTCTAGGGAATTAAAATTAAAAGTCCAGTGACATGTTGAGTCTTCATATCAAATTGAGCCAAACACGTGGGCTACATACAGAGAGACCATCGCAGAATTCATTTTGGTGGCAGAAAGAACATAGGCCACAGAATTAGAGAGACTTTGTTCAAATCATGGTCCCACTATTTAATATCTTGAGTAATCTCTGTGAGCCTCGGTTTTCTCATATATAAAAAGGACTAATAAAAATTATTCTGAAGAGTTACAGAGTGAGTTAAATATGACCACGAGTGTTAACCTACAGTATGTGCTTAGTAATGGTCAGGGGGGGAGGAGGAAAGTGCCTAATACATCCCAGCACATTTGGGAATGTTGCAATTATGTGAGTTCCTTTTCTTTCCTCTTAGTAGTCTGCTTTAAATATACTTGTTATTTTTATTGAAACTTGTATCAACTGCAGATGTTAATTTGACCTACAAATGAAGAGAATATTTTTGTAGTTCTTTCTATCCTGTGCATATATAAGCAATTGATATGATTTTAGCTCTAAAATTGTGTTAGTTGTCTGCAATCTAGAAAACATTTCCCTATCTGGAATACATATGTTTTTGTAATGCTTTACCATGGCTCTCGCACAAATGCATAGTGCTTCTAGCTTTGAGCATTTATTTACTGAAACATCTTAAAATGGTATTCGATAAGTAAATGTTCAGTTTTAAAAAACTATTTTACTTTCCAGAAACTAAAATTAAATGATAATAATGTAATTCATTGAGGACAACTGGAAGAATTATGAATCTCTGAAGCTCATAATAATTTCAGAATTCAATCAAAATACAAGCTATCTTTTTAAATATTCACTATATTATCAGGTTCAACAGAATTTGAGTATCTTAAAATCAAACTATTGTGACACTCAGTCTTTGTAATTGTAAGATCTAATTCAAATTTTCTCAAGTGGAAATAATGTGAAGATTTTCTAATTACTAGAAAAATATATATCGTTATTATTATATTATAAGCAATATAATTATGTAGCCTTATAACAGATAGTAATAGAGGAACAACTAAAAGGTAAATCCGAGTCATGTGCAGCAGGGTACCGGTCATGGTATGTTTATTGTTATGTCGGGGACAACAGTTCAGGGAATTAATTTGCACCTATTTAATTACTATAAACTAGGCAGACATGGATTCAAAGAATATTTTGTTCAACTTGGCTCTTTTTAAACAAGGTTATCATGTAGATTGTTAATTATAAAGTAATGGCAGTCAATACAACAGGCTAAATCAAGACTAGAGAGAATAAAATTTAAGTGAGAAATTATATGGCTATATCATTTATATAGAGCAAGAGTTAAAGCCTGTTCTGGGATATCTGTTAAGTAATGGCATTGGAAACCATATAAAAATATATTGGGGACTTTATTTCCTGAACATTTGTCAAAAGAAAAAAGAAGCCGATGTAGTGGTGCACACTTGTAATCCCAGTACTTGGGAGGCTGAAACAGGAGGATAGCAGGTTCCCAGCCCAGCCTCAGCAACTTGTGAGGTCCTTTGCAACTTAGTGAGTCCTTGTTTCAAAGTAAAAGAATAAAATCAAGCTGGGGTTTATAGTTCAGAGGTAGAATGCCCTTTTGTTCAATCCTCAGTAAAAAAAAAAAAAAAAAAAAAAAAGAAAGAAAGAAAGTAACAAAGTAACAGAATCCCTTGGATCATACTAGGTTTGGCTTTCTATTCTGGATTGCTGTTTATCTGACCTGTGGTACTTAGGCTGAAGAGTCCCATAGGGTGGCTCAATAGGCATGCGCCCCGGCGCTCAGATAGCTATAGATTTCTATTCGAAGTTGTCCTGTGAGTCTCACAAGGGCCGAAGCCTAGACAGCGACCCCAACCTGCCTATGGGTTAGAAGTAATGCCAGGTGAAAATGGTTCAGCTGTTCAGGTATCTGGTGATAAGATATGGTCAAGGCTTCCCTTGTCCCACACTTTGCTAAAGAGCAAACAATATTTGTATTTACTTACTTCAGACTGTTTGCAGTTAGTGGGTGACTGTCAGGCAGAGGTGACAGGGAGAGCCCATATCTTCTCACTTTGTGATACACCTCACCCATGGTTTTCTTATATAGACGGTGCAAGCACTGCTATGAAGGGAATGCTCAGGGAGACAGGGCTATCACAGATTAAATAATAGTGAATGCAAGCCAGGCATGGTGGCACACACTTGTAATCTCAGTACTTGGGAGGCTGAGACAGGAGGATCGCAGGTTCGCGGCCAGCCTCAGCTACTTAGTCAGGCCTTCTACAACTTAGTGAGACCCTGTTTCAAAATAAAAAATAGAAAATAGGGCTGGGGGTGTAGGTCAGAGGTAGAATGCCCCTGGGTTCAATCCCCAGTACCACAAAAAAAGTAATAATAATAATAAATAATAATAATAGTGAATGCAGGAGTTATCTTCTTGGATGATCTTTGAGGTCCACGAACTTACCATGATGAAATGTGTCTTTCTCTTAGCACACAATAGAATATGGTTTGGAAAAAAAAAAACAAAAAACAACCAAACAAAAAAGGAATGTAGATAGGGGTCTGGGTTCTTCATCTATTTTCAAAAGTGATAACCTGAAATAATTTAGGAAGCCTATAAAATTTATATCCCTCGTTGCCTGCTTTTAATATTAACTGAAATACCTCTCCCCTTCACTATTTGGTGTGTAGTATAGGTTTATGTGCCCAGACACCTATCTGTATAAAACCATAATCTGTAAAAATTTAGAAACATTGCAATTAGGAAAGGCAGAGCTTTTCTATTTCTGTTTAATTTGCTAATGTTACCCTGACTGCTAACACATCTTGTTTAGAAATGTTTAGCCAGGCCCGTTTGCATCTAATCATAACTTTAGACTGCGTAAGTTTATTATGTTTCTGGACAGAGAAACTCATGGCTCAGTAGTAGTTTACAGACATCAAATCAGGAAGATAGATAGATAGATAGATAGATAGATAGATAGATAGATAGATAGATAGATAGATAGAACAAAATATGCAAATGAAGGCTTCCAAGATAGTGGGGATAAGAGATTTTTTTTTTTTTAAAGAAATTGTAGTAATCCAAAGAACCATGGCAAAGTATATATGGCCAGTTTGCACCTGCCGGAATGATTTAACATATTATAGTCTGTGACAGTTTTTGTCCTGAGTCATCAGTGTGAACTTATGTGTACCCTAGGAGAGAGCAAGGAAGAAAGGACATTTCGGAACTGGATGAATTCTTTGGGGGTCAACCCATACATTAATCATTTGTACAGGTAAATATTTCATTGTGTTTCAGCCTTATTGGTACAGTGTTTTATTTTATTGTATTTCACTTTATTTTGTTTTGTCTTGTCTTATCTTATTGTGGTGCTGGGGATTGAACCTGGGGCCTCACACTGCTAAGCAAGCGCCCTACCAGTGAGCTATGTCTCCATCCCCGAGTTCAGTTTTTAAAGTTTCCAACTGTAGGTATGTTTCCATGAGAACATTTTATCAAATAGTAAGAATGCAGCCAACATCTAGAGTTTCAGAATGCTGGCAATGGGTAATATATAAATTGTAAAAGAAAACTATTATTTAAAAGATAATATGAGCCAGGCGTGGTGGCACACGCTTGTAATCCCAGTACTTGGGAGGCTGAGACAGGAGGATCTCAGGTTCATGGCCAGCCTCAGCTACTTAGAGACTCTGTTTCAAAATAAAGAATAAAAAAATAGAGCAGCAGGGGAAGGAGGTGTAGCTTGGAGGTAGAATGCCCCTGAGTTCAATCTCCAGTTCTGCCAAAAAAAAAAAAAAAATCTTTAAAATCTAAAACCAGTGCAGTCTTCCTGTATGATAGCCTCATATTTGAAGACTCTGAAGAGTATATAAATTCTAGTTGGATGAGAAGAGATGTACATCAGTTTGACTGGAGCTTACACTATAGGAGCAGGGCAGCTAAAACTTAAATATTGGAGATGAGAAGGGATTAGATCTTTATGGACTGAGTTGAAAGTATGTCTATAGTACATTATTGAGAGAAAAGAATAATAGGTCTCATATGATCTCGTTTTGTTTAAAAGTTGAGTGTACATATTTGTGTGTATTTAAATTAATGTTTATTAATGAATGGTTATTGATCACAAAAATAAACACTTTTAACTTTAATAAATTAGAGTAACATAATATTTGATATATTTTTCCTATTATGTCAATATTTTTCCTTATAATTCATAATTTTTTTGTTTTGGTGGTACTAGGATTAAACCCAGAGGCGTTCTACCTCTTAAACATTCTACCTCTTTAAGCATTCTTTTTTTTTTTTTTTTTTTTTTTTTTTTTTTTTTTGCGGTACTAGGAATTGAACCCAGGGGCATTCTACCTCCAAACTACACCTCCAGTCCTATTTTTTATTCTTTATTTTGAAACAGGGTCTCACTAAGTTGCGGAGGGCCTCACTAAGTAGCTGAGGCTGGCCTCGAACTCGGATTCTCCAGTCTCATGCTCCCAAGTACAGGGATTACAAGTGTGTGCCACCACACCCAGCTTCTTTATTTTTTGCAGTACTGGGGATTGAACTCAGGGACATTCTACCTCCAAGCTATACCCCCCAGCCCTATTTTTTATTCTTTATTTTGAAACAGGGTCTCACTAGGTTGCGGAGTGCCTCACTAAGTAGCTGAGGCTGGCCACGAACCCGGATCCTCTGGTCTCAGCCTCCCAAATGCTGGGATTACAAGTGTGCGCCACCACACCTGGCACACCCAGCTTCTTTAAACATTCTTAATGTTTGAAGAATTTCTGGGGAGGTGCATGCCTAACTGTATATAACCTAAGCAGTAAGAGTGGAGAACACTAAGACTTTTATTTTTTAGTTTAGCAGTTTAAATATGGTTTGATTTTATTTTCTTGCAATGAGCATGCATTTCTTTTACAATTAAATATTAAATTCAAAATAGGGGATTCAGTTTGTTCAGACTTGGGTCACTATTTCATAAATGTCATGACCAGACCCCTAGAGTTCTCTATGATTGATAGGAGAGAACTGACCATGTTTTTTAGTTATGATTGTAGTTATGTAGATCTTGAAATGCTAGCCAAGGACTTCTAGGCATATATGTTTTTTTCTTGGGAAAGAGATTGTTACTTTCAGAAAAATCTCAAAAGTAGTATAACCTAGCTGAGCCTCGTAGTGCACAGCTGTAATCCCAGTACTTGGGAGGCTGAAACAGGAGGATCGCAAGTTCGAGGATGGTCCCAGCAACATAATGAGACTCTCTCAGTAACCTAGCATGACCCTGTTTCAAAACAAAAAATAAAAAAGGGCTGGGAGTGTAGTTCGGAGGTAGAATGCCTCTGGGTTCAATTCCCAGTAGTTAACACACACACACACACACACACACACACACACGGAGTAACAGAAACTTAAAGAGACCCATCAGATATAGAAAAACAATAGTCTGGTGTCTACTTGGCACCAGAATCATGTGTCCATGAATTTGTGTCTGGGCCATATTCGTAAACCCATCCTTAAGTTTTTGAGCTCCCTACCTGCAGTCTACCCAATTCATACCAAAGCAACCTGAATAATTTATATTGATTTTAACTGAATTTTTTTTCTCTAAACAATTCATTAAGTGTATATTAAGAACTCTTAGTTCTAGAGGTTTGTTTTTTTTGTTTGTTTTTGTTTTTTGCAGTACTGGGGATTGAACCCAGGGGCATTCTGCCTCTGAGCAGAGGGCCTCACTAAGTAGCTGAGGCTGGCCATGAACTTGGATCCTCCTGTCTCAGCCTCCCAAGTACTGGGATTACAAGCGTGCGCCACCACACCTGGCTAGTTCTAGAGTTTTTCTGTGACCAGTTCGTTCTGGAATTCATCTTGAAATCTCTGGGAATCATCATTTCAACTCTTGTGACCTCAGTTTTCCCATTAGTAGAACATGAATAATAATACAATACTACACAGGAATAAGAATGAAGTCTTTTAAAGTAGAAAAAATAATGAAATAGATGAGATCCTAGAATGAATATAAATACTTCAGTGATTTCTCGCTCTCTCTCTTTTTTTTTTTTATACAATGCTCACGTGCTTACAAATGACCCTGGTTGAATCTTAACTACCTTCCTGTTAGACTTCCTCCCTCGCTGGGCACAAGGCCCAGCCGCCTTCACCGCCGTGTGGTGTGTGCTCAGAGAATGCAGAGAAACGTGAATATGAACCTTAGGTGAATAGGACTTGGTGGAGAAGCTGTTGGAGGAAAAGAGCCACGTAATACACCCCAGAGCTGGTCGCTATTGCTTTCTATCCTTGACATAGAGTATTGAAAATAGACTCCACAGACATCCTTTAGGCTACTCGGGAGAACTTATTTTTCTGAATACAACATGGTGTTCTTGCTTGAAGAACTCCTACTTACTCATAAATTCCTTCCCCTTAACCTTTATTATTGAACATGAACAGCTGCCTACTGAGTAGCTGTGATTTTCCTATAATTATTTTTAAAGTTTCTAAAAATCATAATAATATGTAAGTAACCATGGATGCATTTACTGTACAAGTTTCAAAAAATGTGTAAGTATATAGAATAAAATAAAACCTGACAATTCCCCCTTACCGGTCCCATTCTCCCTTTTGTCTGCCTAGAGATAATTGCTATTAATAGTCCTTAGCATACATAGACATTTGACTCTAGGTTTTAAAAAATAAATGCGATCAAACAATGTGAAGTGCTCTGCCACTTGCTTTTTGGAAACCGATCTATCGTGTAAAGCTTTTCGCATTAGTATATACAGATCTGCCTTATTATTTCTCGTGGTGGCCCAGGGGTTCATGGTGTGTATAGTTTACTCAGCCGCCCCTGACTTTAAACGGCCATGCCAGTATTCACAGCTACTTAGGAGGCTGAGGAAGGAGGAGTGCTTGAGCACAAGACTTTAGAGACTCAATCTCAAAAAATAAATAAATAAAAATAAATGGAAAGTATAAATATTGTGGCAACAATGTGTGTGTGTGATTGTGTGTGTATGTGTGCGCATAAATGTCTTTTTAAACATGAAAAAATTTGGAACAGATTTGGAAGTTCCGGGTAGAGTGACATGAGCTGTCATTCTATGAGCATTAAGTGACCCCGTGGTGGGTGGTGTTTTTATTTGTTTGTTTTATAGTACTGGGGACTGAATCCAGGGCATTGTGCAGACTAAGCAATTGCTCAACTACTGAGCTATATCTGCAGCCCTTTCTAAAAATTTTGTTTTGAGATAGGGTCTTGCTTTGTGGCCCATTCTGGCCTCAAACTTGCAATCCTCCAGCTTCAGCCTCCTGAGAAGCTGGGGTTACAGGCAAGTACCACCATGGCCCACTCCTGTTGTGTTTTTAAAGACATATGTCCACCTCCAATATACTTCTTAAAGTATAAACAGATGGTACCAATACTGACTCTTCTTTCGTCTCCTCTTTGTGCCTTAGTGACCTTGCGGATGCTTTAGTGATCTTCCAGCTCTATGAAATGATCCGCGTGCCAGTCAATTGGAGTCAGGTCAACAAACCTCCTTATCCTGCTCTTGGAGGGAACATGAAGAAGGTAAATGAAATAATCAACATAGACATATTGTTATTGTATTGATAACAAAGCAGAAGATTTAGAATTTTGTAAAGCTTTTAAAGTGTGGTCTGTCCACACCAAAAGACGTTAAGCTTAGTAGCGTTTTTACAAGTTTACTTTAGTGTTTGGAGAGATGAAGGCAGTCCCCCCAGGCAGACAGTTTACATGAGTGCTTTCTTTTTTAGCAAGTTGTACTTCATGTTCTTTGAGGTACACTGTAAGTGCACTCTTACTTTTATTTTTATTTTTTTTATTTTTTATTTTTTTGCACTCTTACTTTTAATGGCCACAACTTGTTGGAATTTTACTGGTTATTCATTTACTCAGCAGAGATCTACTGACTACCTACCACACATACAGTGCAATGCATGGTATAAAAGGAAAGGTACAAGTCATAGAGCCCTAAATAAATCAGGGAGATAAGATATGTATATAAACAATTACAATATAGCAAGCAAATTAATATTATAGTTCATTCTCTCTCTCTCTCTTTGGTGTTGGGGATTGAACCCAGGGGCATTCTACCTCTGAGATACACCCCTAGCCCTATTTTATTTCAAAACAAGGTCTCAATAAGTTGCTGAGGATGGCTTTGAACCTGTGATCCTCCTGTCTCAGCCTCCCAAGTAGGAGGGTGGATTATTGGATTACAGGTGTGTGCCACCATGCCTGGCTTAATTTTTTTCTCTTTTTAAAAATAACTGATGTGCTGTAATTATACATCATAGCAATTCAAAGTGATACATTTCTATATACATACATCACTTGGTATGTTTCCCTCCAAATCAGGTCTTTTTTTTTTTTTTTTCTTTTTTTTTGGAGTACTAGGGATTGAACCCAGGGGCATTCTACCTCTGAGCTACACCCCCAGCCCTATTTTTTATTCTCTATTTGGAAACAGGGTCTCACTAAGTTGCTGACATCCTCACTAAATTGCTGAGGCTGGCTGCAAACCTGGGATCCTCCTGTCTCAGCCTTCCAAGTACTGGGATTACAAGTGTGTGCCACCACGCCCAGCTCAGCTCAGGTTTTAAAGAAGAAAAGGCCACAGGTTATACTTAGCATGAAAGGGTTCAGCGATAAAATTTTGTCATAAGGGGACTGGAGAAGGGACTGAGGTTTCAGCAAAGGGATAATGATGGGAAAGTGTGTTTCTGGGAACTAAGAAAAAATAGTTCTGCTAGAGCAGAGGATTTTGATTAGCAAGCAGTGACTGTGAATGTGAATACTAATATATTGAGTTGGAGCAAGGTATTAAGAACCTTAGCCAGGTGTGGCGCACATCTGTAATCCCAGTACGTGGGAAGCTGAGGCAGGAGGACCGCAGGTTCAAGGCTAGTTTCAGCAATTTAGCAGGACCCTCAGCACCTTAGTGAGACAAAAAGAAAATATAAAATAGAACTGAGTATAGCTCAGAGGTAGAACATCCCTGGGTTCAATACCCAGTACCACTAAAAAAACAAAAAACAAAAATCAAAAGAAGAACCTTGAATACTTAAATACTAGATTAAAGAGCTTGGGCTTTAAACCAGTGTAAGTCATTGCATGTTTTTGAGGAGGGCAGTGACTCAATTATAGTAACGGGGAAATATCTGGCAGATGAATGTCCTAATATTCTTCAGAGCATCAGTAGTGTTCTAGGGGTTTGTGTGCATTTTGTTGGCACAGCTTTGGGTTTGTTTTTTCTTTTATACGTTTTTCAGTATCATTTGCTTTCTAAAGTAAAAGTATATAGTACTTTCAAATTTTTATGCTTTCATTTAACTTCATCCTTTTGTTTAAAATGATCTGAATAATTTAAACATGCTACACAAATCAATGGACTAAATTTGCTGCTTGACTGTGATGAAATTGATCCACATTCTCATCATGTTAAAACTGTTGGTAGGCCGGGCGTGGTGGCGCACGCTTGTAATCCCAACATTCGGGAGGCTGAGACCGGAGGATCCGGGTTCGCGGCCAGCCTCAGCTACCTAGTGAGGCACTCCGCAACTTGGTGAGACTCGGTTTCAAAAATAAAGAATAAAAAATAGGGCTGGGGGTGTAGCACGGAGGTAGAATGCCCCTGAGTTCAATCCCCAGTACTGAAAAAAACAAAACAAAACTGTTGGTAGTTGGTGGCACACACTTGTAATCCCAGTATTTGGGAGGCTGAGACCGGAGGATGATAGGTTCATAGCCATCCTCAGAAACTTAGGCCCTCTGCAACTTAGTGACACCCTGTTTCAAAAAAAAAAAAATAGGGGTGGGGGTATAGCTCAGAGGTAGAATGCCTCTGGGTTCAATTCCCAAACACATAGCTATGTAGCTATATATAAAAATATATTTACTGTGGAGGTACAGTTATTGAAGTAGTTTAGTATAGGCATAAAAACAGAATGGAATAGACAGCCTAGAAATCTATAAATCTAAGAACTTCATGAATGACATGGTGAGAAAGGAAATAGCACCAAAAATGACACCAGAAAAACTGGTTAACTATCTAGTTAGGAAAAAAGCAATCTTCACCATATATCTTTCACAAATGTAACAAATATATTAAAAGTAAAGAGTTAAAGTTAATGTAGTAAAACACTGAAGAAATTAGAAGTGGTCGATTCTCTACTGTTGGAATAAGTAAGAAATTACAAATGAAAAAATTGATACAGTAGATCACATATGAATTTAAAACTTATATGAAACAAAAGTTAAAAGCAAAATAAACCCAAACCCATATTTACAACAAGCATGATAAATGGTTAATAGTGTGAATATATAAATAGTTCATGCAAATCAACTAGTCCAGTTTCTACTACTAAGTAATTATAGCAAAATGGGGAAATAACATGAATGAACAATTCATAGGGGGAAAAAAAAGGCAGATAACATGTCTGAAAAACCTTACCCACAATAAAGAAATGCAACTTAAAACAGTAAACTACATCCAATGTTAACAGGATGTGTTCATTTTTAGAACCTTTCTAGAATCAGTTTGATAATACATTATCAATAATCTTCAAAAGAAATCTTTTGACCTAATAATTTTACTTATCATCTACCCTGATGATAAATAAAACCAGATAAGAAGTTATATATCAAAATGCTTAGCTGGGCCTGGTGGCGCACACTTGTAATCCTATTCCTTTGGAGGCTGAGACAGGAGGATTGCGGGTTTGTGGCCAACCTCAACTACTTAGGCCCTGCGCCATGTAGTGAGACCCTGTTTCAAAATAAAAGAATAAAATAGGGCCAGGGGGTGTAGCTTGGAGGTAGAATGTCCCTGGGTTCTGTCCCCAATACCCCCCCACACACAAATGGTTATCAGAGCACTGTTTACAAAACAAAAAAGAAAACAATTTTGCTAATGAATTATGACCCATATATAAGGTGAAGTAAAATTTACCATTAAAAACACTGTTTTAATAATAGTGGCATGGAAGCCAGGCGTGGTGGTGCACGCCTATAATCTCAGTCCTTGGGAGGTTGAGACAGGAGGATCACAGGTCCGAGGCCAGCTACTTAGTGAAGGCCTCTGCAATTTTTTTTTTTTTTTTTTTTTGCGGTACTGGGGATTGAACTCAGGGGCATTCTACCTTTGAGCTATACCTCCAGGCCTATATTTTATTCTTTATTTTGAAACTGAGTCTCACTAAGTTGCGGAGTGCCTCACTAGGTAGCTGAGGCTGGCTGCGAACCCGGATCCTCCGGTCTCAGCCTCCCGAATGCTGGGATTACAAGCGTGCGCCACCACACCCGGCAGGCCTCTGCAATTTAGTTAGATCCTAATTCAAAATAAAATAGGGCTGGGGATGTAGCTCAGAGGTAGAATGCCCTTGGGTTGGTTCATGCACACACACCCCCCCCCACACACACACAAATAGGGATATAGAATTAAGCAGGATACAAATTGTGTGTGTACATGGTATGAAACGGATCTGCCTAAGCATACACAGATGCATTCAAAATGGACTTGTAATCTTCCTCCACATCAGTAAAATGAATATGCTTACAGACTTTCTAACTTAAGAAGTCTTTTTCAAGACTTTAAAAAGGAAATACATCAATATATTGAAAGTACTTAAGTGGACAGTATACTTAGGAGATTTATAGTTTTGAGTCTTTATACTGGTTAGATGCCTGCATTTAAAATTTTCATTTGATTTGCTTATAATTATTTTCATGGAAGTAGAATTCAGAAAATTTTGTTGACTAATTCCACGTAAGTTTTTTTTTTTTCTTTGAAATTTCGAATACAAAATTAACAGGAAAACACACATTGAACCATTCATTATACTTGGAATTTTTAATGTTAATTACAAAATGTCACAAATGAATCATGCAGAATGCTTCCTTTCAACAAACACTAGCTATTTAAAGACTGAAACATAAAGCCTCAGATAAGTTTAAGATGTTTAAAACTTGAGGAGCCGGGTGTGGTGGCGCATGCTTGTAATCCCAACATTTGGGAGGCTGAGACTGGAGGATCCGGGTTCGCGGCCAGCCTCAGCTACCTAGTAAGGCACTCCGCAACTTAATGAGACTCAGTTTCAAAATAAAGAATAAAAAATAGGGCTGGGGGTATAGCTCGGAGGTAGAATGCCCCTCAGTTCAATCCCCAGTACCATAAAAAATAAAAATAAAAAAATAAAACTTGAGGAAACAGTATTTTCACGATGCAATATGATGGAATTATTTTATGGAATCTGGACAATCATCTGCAGACACCGCTTTACTCCACATCTAAAGCCCACGTTCATAAAGCTGCACCATTAAACATTTTTCAATTTTTTTTAGTATTTCTTTTCACTTGGAGCCTGGTGTCCTAATGTGTCATTCTTCTCATGGTCTGACTGATCGCTGCATCCCTGTCCAAAGCATCTGCAGTGCTCGGCGATCATTTCTCCATTCACTCTGTGGGACTTCACCCTTCAATTGATTCTTGCTTTCTTTGTGTTCATTCCTTTTCTCCCCTACCCGCCCCCAACTGGGGATCCAACCCAGGTACTCTCCACCACTGAGCTACATCCCCAGCACTTCATTAATTTTAATTTTGAGACAGTGTCTCATTAAGTTGCCCAGACTGACTTGAACTCGAAATCCTTCTCCTCCCGACTCTGAGTAGCTGAGATGGTGTTGTGCGCGCCACCATGCCTGGCTTTGTGTTCATTCTTAACTTTTCTAGGATTGTCATCATTCAACCTGACAACTCAATTATTTCCAAGGCTCAGTTCTTGGTCCAAAGCTTCTACGTATACATCCTCAAGAAGCAGATCTGTTTTTAGGATTTTAGAGAACTTCCATAAACATGGCATACTTCTGAGAACCTAATTTCTCATTCTTTTTCCCTAGTTAAGTACCTCTCTAGGTCTTAGACATGTAGTGCCAAGTTTGAAACCAAATACTGCCCAAAACAGAATACATTTTTTTCCTTATGTTTATACCTGTTTCTAGATTTCCTTTCATTGTTGGTCCTCTTGACGCCCCTTAGGCCTCTATACTAGCAACCTGTACTTTTTTTTTTTTTTTTCTTACGGTACTGGGGATTGAGCCCATGGGCATTCTACCTCCAAGCTACACCCCTAGCCCTATTTTATTTTTTTAATTTGGAAACAGTGTCTCCCTAAGTTGCGGAGGACCTCAGTAGCTGAGGCTGGCTGCAAATCTGCAATCCTCCAGTCTCAGCCTCCCAAAGACTGGGATTTACAAGCATGCGCCACCAGGCCTGGCTCTCTCTGTTCTTTTCTTATCATCATCTCCCTTGGTAAAAGCTTTTGGTAAAATGAGCGATAAAACAGATGGCCCTTTGCTGAAACACATTTTTCACAGAAGTAATTATTATGATTTGCTAGAAAAGTCTCCCATTCAAATGGGTATCCATGGAAATCATCTTGGTTTTCTCTTCCTGTTCACAGTTACATAATCAGAGTGCTGCTGTCAATTTCTATAAATTAGAAATCTATTCCATTTTTTACAATTCTGTACATTTCTGTAGCATTTATCTCCAGGCATAATTTGATATGACTACTATGAAATAGGCATAATTCAGTATGACTTCTATGAAAAATAATTTTGAAATATTATCTCCTTGCATTTAAAAAGTGAATCTAGGTGGGAATGGTGGCATATGCCTGTAATCCTAGTACTTGGGAGGCTGAGGTTCAAGGCCAGCCTCAGCAATTTATTGAGACCCTATTTCAAATTTAAAAAACAAAAAGGGCTGGGATGTATCTCAGAGGTACTACACCCCTGGGTTCAATCTGCTTTATGAAAAATTAAAAATGAATCTATATCAAATATTTACTTGATTTATGAAGTGAGCCAGACAGGTGTTATAGAAGGTTCAAAAGATCTTCTTGCATTGTTATTTGTCCAAATAACAACAGAACTTTGGGAATTTGAATTCTCTTTTTTAAATAATATCTACTTATTTGTAAACAATTCTGTTATTATGTGGTCTCTTTCTTATCTTTTATAGAAATATTTTCTTATTTTTGGAAAAAATGTATCTCTATAATCTCTCACTGAATTGTTCTGAAATAGAGCCTTATTTACCTTGGGAATTAAAAGAGAAACCAGTTATACCATTTTTCTTAATTAAATGTTTATTCTAAAAAGCATTTAGAACCGAGTGTGGTGCTGCACAATTGTAATCCCAGTACTTGGGAGGCTGAGACTGGAGGATCCAAGTTCATAGCCAGCCTCAGCTACTTAGTGAGGCCCTCTGCAACTTAGTGAGACCCTGTTTCAAAATAAAGAGTAAAAAATAGAAAAATAGGAGTGGGGGTGTAGCTCAGAGGTAGAATGCCCTTGGGTTCAATCCCCAGTACCGCAAAAAAATAAAAATAAATAAAAATAAATAAAATAAAAAATAAAAAATATTTAGTATTTTTTCCTATTAGTGATATTACAAAACTGAGAGCTTACAGCTTCACAGAAGCAAAAACAAAAACTGAGATACATAAGAATGTGTGTGTGTGTGTGTGTGTGTGTGTGTGTGTGTGTGTGTTCTGATAAAAGAAGTATAGTACTAGATGATGGTAGATAAGAAACTTCTGTGGAGGTCAAGGTAGACAAAAAAAAAAAAAAAAAAAAAGAAGAAGGAAAAGACTCAATGAGACTTAATATCATTAGAAATAAGTAGATAGAGCCAGGCATGGTGGTGCATGCTTGTAATCCCAGTACTTGGGAAACTGAGACAGGAGGATCACAGGTTCGTGGCCAGCCTCAGCTACCTAGTGAGGCCCTCTGCAACTTAGTGAGACCCTGTTTCAAAATAAAGAATAAAAAAAATAGGGCTGGGGGTATAGCTCAGAGGTAGGATGCCCCTGAGTTCAATCCCCAGTACCGCAAATAAATAAATAAACAACAAACAAATAAATAAATAAAGGATAAAAAAATTGGGCTGAGAGTGTAGCTCAGACGTAGAATGCCTCTGGGTTCAATCCCCAGTAACACACACACACACACAAAAAAAAAAAAAAAAAAGAAAAGAAAAGAAAGAAAGGAAGGAAGAAGTAGATAGATGGGCAAATAATTTGCTTGGTACTTATAGATCAGATTTGGACTGTAGGCAGGGCACTGTGCTGGGTCCTGGTTTGGAAGGTACAGATTTGTAAATGTAAACATTGTTTGTTCTTTAAAAGGAGCTTATACTATAGGTAGTAAAGGAAAACATATAAAAGCTAGGTATAGAAGATGGTGCATAAGCATTACAAAATAAGCATTCTCAGGAGGTTAACCAGGGACAGATCATGGTCAGCTTGTGGAATAAAGTGGGCCAAGAGCTGAATTTCAGAGGAGGAATAAGATCTGGATGAAGAGCATGGGAGATGAAGTTAGAGTCTTAATAAAACAATTACTTTTCTATCCCTTAGTTAAATCTAGACAAAAGAGTATTTGTTACCTCTCTTGGTGGGATGGAGGAAATGTCAAGTTTTCATGCCAGATTTGCCATTAATAAGCTGTGTGATCTTGGGTACTCAAGAGGATGGGTCTGGTCTTAACCCTTTTCAACCTGTCATTCCTCCATCTAGGTCAATCCCATAGTGCTTTGATAACTCCAGCCACAAAATGGGGATAATTATTCCTTGATTTCTCTGAGTAATTACTGAGTAATAAAATTTGGTCATATACAGTATCTTTATAATTATTTTTCAGATGCCTGAACTTAGTTGGTCTATTCAGGAGACAGGTTTTTAAAAATCTGTTTTTATAACCAATACTCTTGCTTCCTTATAGATTGAAAACTGCAACTATGCCGTGGAGCTTGGGAAGAATAAGGCCAAATTCTCCTTGGTTGGCATTGCAGGGCAGGACCTGAATGAAGGGAACGCGACACTCACTCTGGCTTTGGTGTGGCAGCTGATGAGGAGGTACAGGCCGATGGCTTAGAGCCGCTGTGTTGCTCTCCTTCAGTAGGTCACGTGAACTAAACTCACGCCTGTTTTTCAAGAATAATGAACACCAGAAATATACAATGTAAAATATACTAATTTTGTATAGGATTTACTATTGATTATATATTGTAAGTTTTACTTTTAAGTGGGTCAATCTCCAGAGCACAATTACTTTTTCTTAATATCTCCTAAGATGGTTTTGTGAGGAGCTATTTTAAATTTTTTAAATACCATGTGGGTAGTTTTTGTTTTTGATTAGTGAGCTTTAGAACTCTGGAATGTAACTAAGTACAAATGCCAGGCTAAAACTAGAGACATTTATTAGAAATGAATGGCTTGATATGAATGATGTGAGGGCAAATTTTAACGCTTTTGGTCTCTGATACGTATATTTTCTGTTGCAGGTATACATTGAATGTGTTATCAGATCTTGGAGAAGGTGAAAAAGTAAATGATGAAATTATTATTAAATGGGTCAATCAGACTCTTAAAAATGCAAAGAAAAATACTTCTATTTCCAGCTTCAAGGTAATCTAAAGTATTTAATTTTTTTTTTTTTTTTTGGTAAATTTAGAAGGGAATTTTTTATTGAGAATGACATTGGTTGGGTTCAGAATTGCATTAATGTTGTATCTCAGAAATATGCAACATATGCATTAGGCAGACTAATTGTTTGGCATGTGTAAACTATAAAAGTTTAGTTTGAATTCTTATAGTTTTGGTTGGTTGTCCTGTTGAATATAAATACAGGTTAATAGACTATGGTAATATTATTAACAACAACAAAAAAATAGGATTGAGCCAAAAAAAAAAATCCAGTTGTCAAATGAAAAAGAAAGATAAAAGCCCTTGTTTATACAGGACCTATAATGTTTTGTACTTCCTAGCAGCAGACTCAGAATTGTATTGACATCATTTCCAAGGCATAACTGAGCCAGCCAAACCGATTCAAGTGGGAATTAAGAAAACTGGTAGGAAAAAAAATATATATATCTTGTCATCTGGCTTCATGATGCACTTAACACTTCCAAGCATTTGTGGATGATTCATAAAAAGCACTACAAGTGTAATATGCATATATGTACCACTAATCGTCATGCATTTTCATTGTGTTTTGCTTTTGCATGCAAGCTGGTGTTAGCTACAAATAAGCATGTCTGCCTGTACACATTCATTCAGTGAACCTTGTGTTTGTGATTTTATTATATGTGAAAAACCAGCAAAATTTTTTTTTGGGTGAAATAAAGTGCGAACAGATGAAACATCTACCCAATTTTATTGTTTTTGTCTTTGCTCTGTGTTTAACAACACCATGGAATGGTAGAGTAGAAGAAATGTTAGAAATTGATAAATTCAATCTTTCATCTTTATCAAAAACTGAGGCCCCCAGATGGTTTTTAACAGGATAGCTGAATATTGGCAGATATGTTGCCTGCTTCTTATTTTAAGTGCTTTTTTTTTTCTTTTCTCTCTCTTTTTTTTTTTTTTTTTTTTTTTTTTTTTTTTTTTTTTTTTTTTTTTTTTTTTTTTTTTTTTTTTTTTTTTTTTTTTTTTTGCAGTCTTGGGGATTGAACTCAGGGGCATTCTACCTCTGAGCTACACCCCCAGTCCTATTGTCTTTTTTTTATTCTTTATTTTGAGATAAGGTCTCACTAAGTTGCAGAGAGCTTCACTAAGTAGCTGAGGCTGGCCACGAACCGTGATCCTCCAGTCTCAGCTTCTTAAGTACTGGGATTACAAGCGTGAGTCACCACGCCTGGCTTCATTTTTTTATTTTTTATCTTGGAAGGAAACTAATGACATTGAGTTTTTGGTTGGTGCTTATTTTAAAAAAAAGAAGTAATTTTCAGTACATAATTTGTTTCTATATGTTTTAGGTATAAAATACAACTTAAAAATGTAAAATCAGAGTGGGAGTGTATTATATATTTCTCTAATTGGCAGTTATTTTTTTTAATTGTTATACTAAAATTATATGCATTTGCATATTAATTTATTAAAATAACAAGCATATATAGTTGAATAAAATATAATGAGAAAATTTTGGAATAAAATTAATATTTATTAAAGTAACTTTTCTAGGTTAAAAATAAGTATAAGAAATTAGTTTGGGTAAAGAAAGTATAAGAAATTAATTTGGTCTTCAGTGTTTATCATTCATTTGAAAGACAAATTTGTATAACTGAGAAGGTAACTGCTGCAGAGTAAATTATAAGATCCAAGCAGTATAACCACGGCTGAAGTCTAATTGTTCATGACAACTCTGTAGTCAATAAAGAGTGGATGGAGAATGTTGATTTGAACATCAGATGAAGGAAGGGATTTGAATTGATGTGGGAAGGGTGGTGGAGAAAGGAGTAACACGCTGGAAAGGTCCATCTTGAATAAAGGCAAGACCGAGATAGTTAGGAGAAACAGTTTGTCAAGGGAAGATGGTTTCTAAGGGATGCTGTATAAGACCAGATCAAGATCGTGGAGGAATTGGTCCTAAATAAATGGTGCTGGGAGGAATGTGAGCAAGGCCGCTGTTTGGGGAAGACTAATCTGAACATGGTGAGCAGGCTGGGCTGAGGGAGGGTGCTGGCAGTGCAGAGCAGTGCTTGGGCATGCCAGGCAGAACTGGAGATGTGAGGGGGAAGGGTCTCAAAGGGGCGGGCGCTGGGAACGTTGAGAGCGGATACTAAGACATAGTGCAAGAGAACATGTCGGACTTGGTTTCTTGATTTAGAGGAGCAGGAGGACAGAGAAGAGTTGAGGAGTCTTGATGTTTTGGGTCTGGGTAACTTGGAAAACACTTAACAAAAATGACGATGTCACGAGTGCAGCTACTTTCTGGAAAAGGTGATGAACCCAGTCTTAAATGCACTGAGTTTGAGGTAATAACGCAGGAAATGGGGTGCTGGATGAGAGGAGAATGAAAACTGGGTCTACAGACTTGATGGTCAGTTGAACAGAACAGATAGTTGGAAGATGGGAGTACACAGCCCCTCCCTCTGAGGGAGAACAGCAGACTTGAGAGCCGGGTTTTGCTCAGAACCCAGGAGGCAGAAACGTTGCAAAAGTGTGTGGCGTTTAGAAAGTGCTTGATGAAAAAATATTTAAAGACAGTGCAGATGATTAAGGAATATGGCAGTGAATACTATAATATAGTTGTTTTTTTTTCCCAGTCAAAAAGAAGGCATTATGTCTGAAGGTATAGGTAAGAACATATTAATCATAATCAAGGAAATGCTGTAACTAGACATTTCAGAAAAGACAAATTTACCCCTTTTAGTTGCAAAGTAGTTTTCCTTCACAAAGAAGACAGGTGGTATATCACCAGGTAACAATAACCATAATTACCGTGTATTGAGTCCTGTGTGTCACTGTGCAAAGTACTTTACACATTGTTTTTTTTAAAAGTTCTATCAGTGAGCAAAAAGGTGAGCACCAGAGAAGTTAAATAACTAGTCCAGTGTCATACAACTCTTCAGCAGAGCAGCTGGGTTTCACATCCAGGTCTGTCCACCTGCAGATTGAAGGCCAAGCTTTGGACCTGTATGACCTCGAGTTTGACTCTGTTAAGCCACTTTATTAGCTGTGTGACATATTGCTCATTCATTTCATAAATATTCAAAACTTACCATATCAGGTGCCTTGCTAGTCACTGTAGCTATATAGTGCCTCAAAGAGGGAACTATGGGATATAAATAATGCTCCATAAATCAGCTAAGGGACATATGTCAGCAAAGAGAAGGGCATCTGCTTTACAGAAACCTTCGCAGTTTACACGAACATCTGGGCGATATCTGCCTATGAATAGAAGAACTTTATGTCTGGTTCAGCATTTAGTATCTATGTGATCCTGTTTTAAATCTCTCTGTGCTTCAGTTTCCCCATATCTAAAATGGAGGTATGAGCTGGGCATGGTGGAGCATGCCTGTAATCCCAGTTCTTGGGTCGCTGAGACAGGAGGATTGCAGGTTTGAGGCCAGCCTCAGCAACTTAGTGAGACCCTGTTTCAAAATAAAACATAAAATAGGGTTGAGGATTAGTTCAGAAGTAGAATGCCTTTGGGTTCAATCCCTGGTATAAAACACACACACACACACACACACACACACACACACACACACACACGAGATATGAATAATGCCTATGAGATTCTCAGACTAAATAAGTTAACAAATGTAAAAAGCTTAAGAGTATCCAACACATATTAAGGGCTCAATACGTGGTGCTTACTACGCTGTGGTCACCACCAATATATACAGGATAGCAGATGTGGCGGGATTCTTGTTAAATCTTTTAGGGAACTCTGGTGGGCCACATAACTGTTTTTCCACTTAAAAAACAACATCAACAACAGGAAGAGAGCTGGGAGTGGCAATGCATGCCTGTAATCTCAGCACTTGTAGAGGCTGAGACAGGAAGATTGCAGATTTGAGGCTAGCCTCAGCAATTGAGTGAGGTCTCTCAGCAACTTAGCTAGACCCTGTTTCAAAAATAAAACTAGGGTTGGGGGTGTAGCTGAGAGGTAGAATGCCCCTGGGTTCAATCCCTTGTAGGCCTTCTCCCTCCCCCCCCCCACATCCCCCCAAAATACAGGAAGAACAATAGGATAGAATGTTCTAAAAGTAACATCTATCAAATTAAAAGCAATAGATAATGTGATCATTATCTTGAAAATCAAGCTAAGCTCTAGGCTTATTCTAATTAAGATTAGTTTTGCTTACATAATTTCTTTATGGTTAATTTAAAGGAAAAAGAAAAATGATGAGAATGTATTATGTATCGAACTAGGAGCTTTCACTATAGTCCCTACCCCTTTGCCAAGAGTAAAGTGTTTTTCACTGATAATGTACAAATCAGAGGAGTTGGAAGATAGGCCTATTTTCTTGGAAAAAAGAAGATAAGGGATCTGATATAATTTTAGAAACTTAAGTTTTTTATTCAACTCAGTAAAAGCTTTTCCCAAGATGAATCATGAGGAAGTAGATGGAAAAAAAACAAAACATCCTTGTTTCCTAAATCTAAATCAAGAAGTATTTAAAATGCCACAAAAAGATAATCAAGTACTCGAAGTATAGCACAAATAAACCATTTGTCTGTTTTTGGATCATCATAGAAATATGTGAAAGGTAAGCCCATAGACCTTTTAAATTTATTCTAGATTGACCTAAATATTAAGTTCATTTTTAGAAAGTATAACAGTGTAGAGTCATCTAGAAAGCTTATTAAAAATGTAGATTTCCAAGCCTTGTAGACAGATGATCTGATTTATTAATTTGACAGTGGGGTTAAATTTGCACCTTTTTTTTCCCCCTTCTGGTGCTAGGGATCTAATGCAGGGTCTATTCCTAGCTTGGTAAACTCTACCACCAAGTTACACCTCCAGTCCTAATTGTGAATTTTTTAACACACACCTCAGGTGATTTTCATGTAGTTGGTTTGAGAAAGCAAGTATGATGACTTTCTCAGAAATAGAGAAAATACCAAAAAAAAACAGATCCAGATTACCAGCAACAGGCAAACTAAAGAGCCTCGATTATTTTTACCTTCCATAGCTACCTGCTCCAAATCTGAATTATAAACATCCCTGATAAGAATATAAAGTTTGCTGAAATCAGTGAATTAACTGGCTCCCAGGCCATGTCCTGGTTCTCTTCTTCTTATGACTTCAAATTGTTTTGTCAGACATTTGTGACACATTTGGCTAGGAACTAGATGCTTTCATTGATAATATCTTAATATTCCCAAGAATCCTGTGACATTCCCATTTTAGAGATGAGAAAGGGTCATTTGCCTTCAAGAAACAGAAGCCCAATTTAAAGTAGGTTATACCAAAATGAAAGGTAATTCCTTTTTTTTTTCTTTCTTTTTTTTTTTTTTTTCGTGGTACTGGGGATGGAACCTGGGGGCATTCTACCTCTGAGCTATTACTCCCAGCCCTATTTTTTATTCTTTATTTTGAAACGGGGTCTCACTAAGTTGCAGAGGGCCTCACTAAGCAGCTGAGGCTGGCCGCGAACCCGGATCCTCCAGTCTCAGCCTCCCAAATGCTGGGATTACAAGCCTGAGCCACCACGCCTGGCTTGGTAATTCCTACAATAACAGAAATCCAGAGACTTCAGGATAGTTGAGCTAGTAACTGAAGAATATCCTTTAGGACCCAGGTTTTTTCCTCTGCTTTGCCATCTGACATGCCAGCTTTACCCTAAAGCTGGTTCTCCCCTTGGTTGTAAGATAGCTGCTGGTTGTGATAGAGGTTTCGTCCTCTTGTTCACATCCAGGAAGAGGGGTTGCTGGCTTTCCATAGTCTCATTACATTAGGCCCAAGTTAAAATCATGTGGTTTTTACCCTATTAAACTTAAGCTAGTGTTTCTCAAGCTTTTGTTTTTCATTACTGTTTCCCTAAAGTGTGTTTTTAGATACTTTTTTCCTAATTGTCCCTTCCTCATGAAATTTTAATGCAAAGATATACTGTACATCTATTTATGAACTGTATGCTTTGTACATGAAAAGAATAACCACCCTGCCTTCATGGAGAATCCATGGCCTACACTCATCTTTGGGTGGGCTCATCTTGCCTTGAAGCACATCCGCTTGACAGAGGTGTGGGTGCGGAGCAAAAGCATGGGTTCTGTTAGTATGAGTAAAGAAGTAAAGAGTAAGTGGATGTTGGGCAGGTAAGCAATAGTGGTCATTATCCAGGCTGAGAAAGAGAACAGATCATTTGTTTAAGTACTGGTGAGTGGCAAGTCAGATTAGGATTTTTTTTTTTTTTTCACTTCAACCACAACGCTCTATCCACTAGTATTTATTTAGTTGTCCATTTTTAATTCACCTCGAGGTAACTTCAAAATGGAGGGTATCGAGCCAGGCGTGGTGGCTCACGCTTGTAATCCCAGCATTCGGGAGAGGCTGAGACCAGAGGATCCGGGTTCGCAGCCAGCCTCAATTACCTAGTGAGGCACTCCGAAACTTAGTGAGACTTGGTTTCAAAATAAAGAATTAAAAATAGGGCTGGGGGTATAGCTCAGAGGTAGAATGCCCCTGAGTTCAATCCCAAGTACCGCAAAAAAAAAAAAAAAAAAAAAAAAAATGGAGAGTATTCTGGGCATTGGAGTCAGACTGTCATGATTCAAATACTTGTTCTATACTTACTGGTTGTGTTAAACAAGTCACCTGAGCTTTCTAAAACTCATGTTCTTTATCATATGTGTGTGTGTGTGTGTGTGTGTGTGTGTGTGTGTGTGTGTGTAGGGGGTGGGGCATACTGGGGATTGAACCCAGGGACATTTTAACCTACGAGCTATACCCCAGTCCTTTTTATTTTTTTCTTTTGAAACAGGGTCTCACTGGGTTACTGAGAGTCTCACTACTTGCTGAGACTATCCTTGAACCTGCAATCTGCCTGTCTCAGCCTCTAAAGTACTGAGATTGCAGGTGTGTGCCACCATGCCTGGCTTCAGGAGGGATTCTGATTGCTTTATTACTAGGATGTTAGAATTGAAAAAGGAAGATTAAATAAGCTAAAACATTTTAAGCAATATCTTTGTAAAGTTAGTTCCCTTTCACTATTTCGTTTTTCTTTCTGAAAAATATTAAGTGAAGATTTAGGAATTCATAGTCTAAGAAATATTACCTGAATTTATGACATTATGAATTTAAAATTCATTTCCTGTTCTCTTTCAAAGGTATTTTTGTCTTTTTTTTTTTTTTTACAGAATAGATACTATAGTTAGCATAATTAGGAACAGATATATCCACAAATCTTATTCAGGTATGGTGATAATTCTCTACACTACATTATTTGTAGAAAGATGGAAGAAACGCCTTTTTTAAATGGTTTATGTGTGCTGGTTGCAGAAAATCTTAACATTTGGTACAAAGAAAATTTATACATTATGTTCAGTTCTATGACTGTGACTAAGCGAGTTGACATTTATGAAAGTTTAAAATGTTTATAAATGTTCACCTATTCTTTGTTTTCTAGGATAAATCGATTAGCACAAGTCTACCTGTCCTAGACTTAATAGATGCCATTGCACCAAATGCAGTTCGTGAAGAAATGATCAAGAGAGGGGATTTGTCTGATGAAGACAGACTGAACAACGCTAAGTAAGCCTTTATGGTTTATATTAGAACACAGTGGTCTTTTAATTCTCTGATCTTCTTATAGGAAATGTTTGGTATTTTTAAGTACAACTTGTATGGAGAATATGACTTAAGAATCACAACCTTAATCTTTTTTGTAAAGTGAATCTTATAAAAATATTTCAAGCCGGGCGTGGTGGTGCACGCTTGTAATCCCAGCATTTGGGAGGCTGAGGCCAGAGGATCCGGGTTCGCGGCCAGCCTCAGCTACCTAGTGAGGCACTCCGCAACTTAGCGAGACCTGGTTTCAAAATAAAGAATAAAAAATAGGGCTGGGGGTGTAGCTCAGAGGTAGAATGCCCCTGAGTTCAATCTCCAGTACCGCAAAAAGAAAATAAAAAAAATAAAAATATTTCATTTTTTGTTAGAATATAGTAAATGAAAACATAGTAGATAACAAATACTAAGATATTTTTAACCTTTCCTGTCTTTTTAAGGTATGCCATTTCAGTTGCTCGAAAGATTGGTGCCCGGATATATGCATTACCTGATGACCTTGTAGAAGTGAAACCAAAGATGGTTATGACCGTGTTTGCATGCTTAATGGGAAAAGGACTAAACAGAATAAAATAATGAAACGAATATGATCTTCTGCCACATTAAACACATTGAAAGTCTCACAGTTTACAGAATTCTGAAATGTAGTGGGTCTAAAATCAGAGTATTTGTATGCTTAAAATATCTATATATTCATTAACAAATTTAATATCCTGTTCATATTAGATAGAAATTGTCACCTTTTTGGGTAACACAGTTTAACAATCAATACTGATAACAGAATATGTTCATTATCAAGCTTATATTTCATGATTAAATTATTTCTTTCCTAAAATTCTTACTAAAACAAGACTAATTCACTCTTTTTCATAGTTCAAAAAAGATCAGTACAAAAAAGTTTTTGCAGGTCCTGCTGTGAAATGTGTTTTGATTTTTTTTTTTTTTGGTGTGTTATTTAATTTTGATCCTAAATGGATTCAAAGTCATAATCCAGTCTATTCCTTTTATTTTCTTCCTCTAAGTATGTAAAGTGTTCTAAAACTTTAAACTTTCTGTAAATTTCTGTATTGTCTAAAAATTTAAAGTGGCAAGTATTGTTCATTAACACTGAACTTTTTTTATATATGGGAATTAATTCTTGAATAAACCCCAAAGTTCACTCTCTCATGTATGTATCAGGAGCTTTTTACTTAAAAATTACTTAAAACACGTTGCTACTTTAAATTCCCAGTTTGGTAATACAGCTTTATCTATGACATGTAGCATATACTCTATGTTGATAGGATGTTACTAAAGAAATATGTGTATATATATTTTGCACCTGAATTACCCAAGTTTTCTTAAATGGTATGTATAATTGGTCAGTCAGCCAATCATTACATATTTACTTTGCCCCACAATATGTATAACACTTTAGTTTTTAGATATCTGATATGTGAAGATTCCTCTTACAATATAGTTATTTTTCAACCAACTCTTTCCAAATACTTGTAGCCAAACATTGGCTAGGACAGCTCACGTCATGTAATAGTCACTCTCCTGTTTGCTTCGTATTACACTCACTCGATTAGGTCTATCATGAAACCCAAATGATTTAGAATATGCCTTCTGAATATCTTTAGTTGAAAATAACAAAAAGCTAATATTCAACACAGTATTTTCATGGGTTTTTTTTCCCCCACAGCCTCCTACAAACTGGCAGTGTTTGTTAAATGCGTGTGTTACTTGGGAGAGTGAAAGCTTGAGACCTTTTTTTTCCCCTGAAATTTTAGTAGACCAATTTCTGCTGCTCACAGTTGAATCTAGAAATGCACTTCCTCCATCTTCCACTTAGTGCCAGGGAGCAATATGCTATGCAACAAAAATGCTTCACTTTATCTCAGCGTGAATGAGGAGTTTCAACCCTCCTTTACCATTGATTAAAATACACAGGGCAAGAGTGAGCTTGCCCTTGTGTTTAGAATAGAATTTTTTAAGTGAAATGACCCAGAGGTGGAGTTTTGAAATATATTCTTCTACAAAAGATTTCTTTCCTTTTTATATTTTGACGATTGCTTTCTTATATGAAGATTAAGGTATGTTCCATCTTTTATGAGATTATTTAAATCATGGCTTCCCTCTTTGATTTTTTTCACCCTTACATTTATTAAGCTATCTGATTTACATGAAATTTGGCACTTTAGGCTGTTCTTTTTCCTCACAAAGTATATTTAATAAAAATGCTGTGTACATAGAAATGTGTCTGCATTTATTTCATTTAAGAAAAATATACAACCTTGAAAATTAGTCTAATATAAGCCTATTTTTCCAGGAAAGAAAACAATTCCTAAATGAACTAGAAAAGCAAAACCAAGTTTTACTAGGTCATTGCTTTGGAGGTGAAGATAATTCTTTTGTTCTCTTATATGAAGAAACTTTATTAAAGACGAATTATGTGATTACTACAAATTAAGTTTGTGTTGAAATAATTTGAGTGAATCAATTAATATAAAGTTATTGTCTACTCTGCTCCAGGTACTTATGTTAGACATGGGGGATTCAGCTGAGAAAAATATATACAATGTCTCCTGAACCTTTTATCCTAGTGCACAGATTCCCACTTATTTGGCTTACCACCCCCTTTTTTAGGAAAATCTACCTAATTCTTTAAGTGAATAAACAGAAAGATATAGTGACAATTTGTTTTCTCTTGTTTCTATATTCTGTTCCTGCACCCCCTGGGGGTGGTATAGTCCACTTTGGGACCTTATGTAGGAAAGAGACAAACAATAAACAGGAATTTTAGATAGTGATAGTGCAGTAGAAAAAATATAAAACAGGATAATGTGATATAGGATGGACTTGGGAACCTGAGGTAGAGATTAATTTGGGTGGTTAGGGAAGGTCTCTTTAAGGATGCTTTGTTTGGACGGCGAGTGTTCAGCAGAGAGAACAAAGCCAGAGGGTTTTCAGGCAGATAGAGCCTTACAGGATTTATAGAAAACTAACAGGCAAATGCAGCCTGAGAGTAATAAAGGAGAGAGAAAGACTTGAAAGATGTAGTTAGGGTGTATCCTACTTACAGGGGTAGATCGAAATCTGGATGTTTTCTTCTCTGACTGGAGTTGTGACTGCTCTTGTGTACATGTGATTTGGTCTCTATTATCACATTCATAGTATAAACTGAAACATGTAGGTAATGTTAAAATACTCCAATTTATGCTGGATACAGAGTTCACTAGAGAGGCAAGAGGATATTCTGCATCTGAGATGATCCAAAGAATTTTAAAAGAACAGTACTTTCAAACTGGCTTACTTGGAAGTGAGTACAGCCCCCAAATGATGTGGAATATCTCCTAGGATTATCTACTAAAGTGGGCTGGAATTCTCTCAAAATCTTAAAATTGATCAGAAATTTAGAAAGGTTCCAGGTTAAAGTGAAACAATGTCTGTCTGTCTGTCTCATTTTTTTTTTTTTAAGTAAACACACAGAAAATGTTTGGAAAGGTGGGAAATCTATACCCCCATCCCTATTTTATTTTTATTTTGAAACAGGGTCTCACTAAGTTGCAGAGGGCCTCACAGAGTTTCTGTGGCTAGCCACAAACCTGTGATCCTATTGTCTCAGCCTCCCAAGTACTGGGATTACAGGCGTGTGCCACCACACCCAACTCTGCTAAGGCCTCTTAGCGACAACCTCAAGAGAACTTTGAATGATGAGAAAGTTATATTTAGGAAATTTGTTGAAGTGTTAGTAGGGAAAGGGATAGAACAAATCAACTTGAATGAGACAGGAAATATTCACCCCAAAATATAAGATGCTCTGAAGTGAATTTATGTATTCCCTTAAAAACCAAAGACTTAGCCAGCACCATGGCACATGCCTGCAATTCCAGTACTTGGGAGGCGGAAAGAGGAGATGACAGTTTCTTGGCCAGCCTCAGCAATTTATTGAGGCCCTCTGCAACCTAGAAAAATAAAATAGGGCTGGGGGTGTAGCCCTGAGGTAGAATGCCCCTGGGCTTAAGCCCTAGTAGCACACAAAAAAACAACCAAACAACAACCCCCCCCCAAACTCTAAAGACTGAAAGGCATATTTTAGGGTTTTCTCCATACTTCACTGTGGGAAGCAACAGGAATTATTCAGAAGATATAATTTTGTTTTCCCTCCTTGCCTTTTAAAGGTGGGAGACAAATGCAACATTGGATAATGGCTAATCAGCTTTAAATGAAAGTTTTATAAAAATAAATTATTTATGGAAGTGGCATTTACTGAGATTCAGTCAGGTGTTGACTTTTAAAAGATCCATCTTTTAAGATTATATGTATGTAAGAAGAACAAAATGAAGTCCTTTGAAGGAAAATGGAACTCAAAAATATGCTACGTGAGATCAGTCAGTCTCAAAGTCAAGGGTTGTTCTGTTTTCTCTCCTATGTGGAAGCTAAGAGGAAAAGAGGAAGCAACAGGGCCTTCAGTCAAATGAAAGAAGCCAGTAGAACAGTGGAAGAGAATTGGGAGAGGGAGAGGGAAAATGAGGACAGAGGAAGAGAACAGGTCAAATAAGGTTATATCCCTACTGGAGGTATCCAATACCAATCTCACCAATAGGTATGGGAGGAAGAGGGAGCTAGGTGGATGGAGGGAAATTCACCACGTGATCTTTGCCTGCATGTTTGTATCACCTTGACTCTTGCTATGATGTATAATTACAATGCACAGGTAAAAGTATAAAAAATCATGTACATGATAAATGTGACAAAGTACTGGAAGGACTATGGTGGAGAGTAGGTCCTAAAAATGTGCTTATGCAGTGTTACATGTCAGCACTTTTGCATTACATACAAATAAAAATATATGACATCAGGAATATTAGGTGAATTTCAGATCTCAAACGAACAGCTAAAAAATACAGCCCTTAGAAATGAGGGTAGCAGCCAAACATGGTGGTGCATGCTTGTAATCACAGTACTTGCGAGGCTGAGAAAGGAGGATGGAAAGTTTCAGGACAGCCTCAGCTATTTAGTGAGGCGCTCCGCAACTTAATGAGACCCTGTTTCAAAATAAAGAATAAAAAATAGGGCTAGGGGTATAGCTCGGTGGTGGAATGCCCCTGGGTTCAACCCCCAGTATTGCAATAAATAAATAAGAAATGAGGATAGCAGCTAGGTGTGGTGGCGCATACATGTAATGCCAGTGCTTGGGTGGCTGAGACATGAGCATCACAAGTTCAAGGACAGCCTCCACAACTTATGGAGACTTTCAGCAACTTAGTGAGACCCTGTTTCAAAATAAAAAATTAAAAAGGGCTGGGGGTGCAAGCTCAGAGGTAGAATGCCACTAGTTCAATTCCCAATAAAACACACACACACACACACACACACACACACACACACACACGATATGGGGGTAGCTGGCCCAATGTAAGCACAGATAAGCCTCCACGTGCACCAGAATTTGAAATATTTGTACAATTCTGCAAAGGGTTTCGACTACACGTTAAGTCGTTTGGAGGCCCGACTGGCATATTTACATGACGTGCAGCAGCAGATGACGGGCCAATTACCCCACACTGGCAACCTGGAGATGGAGAACAGGGTCCAGGGTCTCATCAGTCCCACAGCTGCGCGGAACCTGCTAGCGACCGCCAAAAGGAGTGGGGGGAGGAGCGTCCCGGGTGCACGCCCCGCCGTAGGCCCCGCCCCCGAGCACGCCTGGGCCTCAGGCCCCGTCCCGAGCACGCCCCGTCCGTAGGCCCCGCCCCCGAGCACGCCTGGGCCTCAGGCCCCGTCCCGAGCACGCCCCGTCCGTAGGCCCCGCCCCCGAGCACGACTGGTCCGCAGGCCCCGCCCCCAGCACGCCCCGCCCGCAGGCCCCGCCCCCGAGCACGCCCCCCCGCAGGCCCCGCCCCGGTGTCGTCGCAGCCCCTGGGATGAGGATGACGTGAGGAGTCGCGAGCATCTCGGGGCGCAGCTGGGCCAGCGGTTCCCACAAGCCGCGGAGCCCGACGTGCGCAGGGGCGCCTCGCGGAGCTCCTCTCCCGACGACCTCTCCTCCTCTCGGGCCGGGCCGCCCCCGCGCGGCCCCTGCGGCTCCTGGCACGGCCCCGCGCTCGGCTGCCGCCCTGGCGCGCTCCACTCTGTCGTCCCCGGACGGGCGCGGCCCCGCGCGGCCGGGGCGCCGGCGGCTGGGGAGGGGGCGCTGGCCCCGGGGCCGCGCAGGCGCCGCCACCAACCTGGGGCTGTCGGTGGAGGGCGAGTGCTGGCTCCGAGGGGAGGCGACGCCCTTCGGGGCCAACGGGCCGCGCGCCGAGGCGGCCGGGGGAACGACGCACCCCTTCTCCGGCCCCGGGGCGGGGCTGGGGTCGGGGTCCGGGCCGATGGGGGGCCCGCCCCCGTCTCCGGGTCTACCCCCGTCGTGGGCCGCGATGATGGCGGCCCTGTACCCGAGCACCGACCTCTCGGGCGTCTCCTCCTCCTCCCTGCCTTCCTCCCCATCCTCCTCCACGTCGCCCAACGAAGTGATGGCGCTGAAGGATGTGCGGGAGGTGAAGGAGGAGAACACCCTGAACGAGAAGCTTTTCTTGCTGGCGTGCGACAAGGGTGAGAGCTAGGCCCCTTTCTCCGCCCCTGGACGCCCTTGCGCGGGCTCCCCTCCACCTCTCCCGGCCTCAACTTCTCCGCGCACTCCCTCTTTCCCGTTGCCCCACCCCGGTGGCCCACGACTCCTCTGCCCGGGAGAGTGGAGCTGGCGGGCCAGAGGGGCTGAGGACGCGCCCTCCGCTCCTGGCCTCTGCCTGTGGCCTCTCTTCTTGGGGTCCAGTGTTTAGGTGGCGGCGTGGGAGCCCGGACACCCGAGTTTTAGCCCTACCCCTTCTACTGAAACTTAAATAATCTTGTCTCCTTCTCTGGCAGTTTTTTGGGTAGTCCAGAGGCTCGTTTTGGAGATTCCAGCCCGAACATGCCATGACCTTTTCTTAAGATTTCTCCTGCGTGAATTTTAAGGCTCTCACCTGTGGTTGTTTGTTTGTTTGTTGTTGTTTGTTTGGTTGGTTGGTTTTTAAGAACTTTTCTTCTTAGATAGCTTCGGCTGCCCAGTGCCTTGGCCAGTCAGTGATGGTCAATTGGAATTAGGTATTTGAATATACTAGGTAGAGATATATGACATAAGCACAGGGCTGGAGAAACTCTTCTTTAGCCCCCAAATTTTCTTCAGACATATGGAACTAACAGATATTAGTGCTTTTTATTAGAGAGAGAGGTTTATTGCTCCAGAGCCGCCTTTGCGATATAAAGATGGTAAAAAAAAAAAAAAAAAATACAGGGCAAAAATAGGTCGAATATATTTTGTGTAATTTCCCTTTTTTAAAATCTAAAAATTCATTTTTATGGCCATATTAAGGTCTTCACATAAGCATGCTTTCCAGTGATGCATATGATAAAATAGGAAATTGCTCTCAGATTGCCTTTTTTTTTCCCCCCACATGACAAAAAGTACTGGAGTTTTTCTAATTCTAAATTTATGCAGCTTGTGGTACAATGGCAGTGCTCACTTAAGAAAACTCTTAGAGCCTGGCGCGGTGGCGCACACTTGTAATCCCAGCATTTGGGAGGCTGAGACCGGAGGATCCGGGTTCCCGGCCAGCCTCAGCTACCTAGTGAGGCATTCCGCACCTTAGTGAGACCCTGTTTCAAAATGAAGAATACAAAATAGGGCTGGGGTACACCATTTGGAGGTAGAATGCCCCTGAATTCAATCCCCAGTACCACAAAAAAAAAAAACCCAACTGGAAAGAGTAACTACAGGACTCTTTTTATTTACCTTTATGTGTTAATGTGTTTTAAATAAATGACAACCTCTTTAAGCTCTCTTAACTGCTTTGGAAATAGGATTTTATTTACACAACTTTAAAAAATTTATTAGTGCATTGTAGGTGTACATGATAATGAGATTCACAGTGATATGTTAATATATGCACCTAACAGTATTGTTTGTTTCCTTCCCCATCCCCCTGTACCACTTACTGCTCTCCCTAATTCATAGAGAAAATAAGTTTGTTTTATTTTATTACTATTTTGGCGGGAGTAGTACTGAGAATTGAGCCTAGGACCCTGTGTGCTAGGCAACTGCTCTACCATGTAGCTAAGTCCCCAGTCTATTTAGAGAACTTTTTGAAAACACATTGACTTATAAACAAAGTCTACCTATGTCTGTAGTCAGGCCACTTTTACATTCTCTTGTAGTAGTTTTAATTAATAATGTGGAAGGATTTTTTTTTTTTTTTTTTTTTTTTTTTTTTTTTTTTTTTTTTTTTTGCGGTACTGGGGATTGAACTCAGGGACATTCTACCTCCGAGCTATACCCCCAGCCCTATTTTTTATTCTTTATTTTGAAACTGAGTCTCACTAAGTTGCGGAGTGCCTCACTAGGTAGCTGAGGCTGGCCGCGAACCTGGATCCTCCGGTCTCAGCCTCCCGAATGCTGGGATTACAAGCATGCGCCACCACGCCCGGCTCTGGAAGGATTTTTTAAAGTCCAACATAGACAACTTTAAGTAGCCTTGGAAATGTAAAGAAACATAGATATATACACATGTATATATCTGTAACATCACAAAAATTATGGTCTCTGGGTTATGTAAAATTAATGTTCCTAGAGTGGCTTATCTGAGTTTTTTTCCCCTCAAAAAGGGAAAAGATTGTGTTGTACTAGAACAAATAAGTGGCCGCAACATCTACCCTAGCTCATTGTGTTGTGGTTATTTTAAAGCAAACAGAAAGTTTATCAAGAAAGGGAATTTGATATTTCTGGCGAACTGAGGAGAGAGAAATGTCATAATGGAATATGATTGGAGTAGTTATTTATATGGTGTGTATATTTAGATTATGACATATCTCATCAAGAGTTTTAATTGGTAACAGTTGTATAGACTATCCATAGTACCAAGTTGAAACAGGTTGGTATTCTTTATCAGTTTCCCATTTTTCAACATCAAGATCCTTAGAGAAATTTAGCTTTTGGAGTGGAAACTAACTATGCATGTTTATCTAACCCCTATATAAATTTTAAATGAGAGATAAAATAGATATTTTCTGTGTTTCAGATATACTGAAATAAATTCTTGGGTTAGATTTGGAAAACTAGCATATTTCTTACACAGAGCTATGGTATACATTTAAATTTTTATTTTTATTTATTTATTTATTTTTGTGGTAATGGGGATTGAACCCAGAGGCATTCTACCTCTGAGTTACATCCCCAGCCTTCTTTTGTTCTTTATTTTGAAACAGGGTCTCACTAAGTTGCAGAAGGCCTCACTAAGTAGGTAGCTGAGGCTGGCTGCAAACCTGCAATCCTCCTATCTCTGCCTCCCAAGTACTGGGATTACAAGCATATGCCACCACGCCTGGCTACATTTAAAATTTTAAATAAATGTAAATTATAGTAGTATATTTTGTTTACATATCAGTAGTCACTAATATTTTTTTAGTGTTATGCAAACCAAATCTAAGAGGGAAAAATTCCCTGAAGTAGTTATAACTCCCACTATTACCTTGGAATCTCATCAGACCAAATGGTGAACATTTACTAAAACAGCTTTGGAGTTGAGTGCTCATGCTTTTCATAAATGACTTCATTTAACCTTCATAGTTCCATGAGCCAGATCTGTTGTGTGTATATTCATATATATATATATATCAATCACCACTATGTTATATTGATTTGATTATAGTTTAGTGAATGAGAATCATTTGTGTCAGAAAAGGTAGTTGTTTTATTAAATATTAAGTAATGATTCTTACCACCCATATCTTTTTTTCTCCCTGACCTAGAATTAGTATGGTAATGAGCCATTTATTTATTTATTTATTTATTTATTTATTTATTTATTTATTTATTTATTTATTTTTGCAGTACTGGGGATTGAACTCAGGGGCATTCTACCTCCAGGCTATACCCCCAGCCCTATTTTTTATTCTTTATTTTGAAACAGGGTCTCACTAAGTTGTAGAATGCCTCACTAGGCAGCTGAGGTGGGCTGTGAACCCAGATCCTCCGGTCTCAGCCTCCCAAATGCTGGGATTATAAGCGTGCGCCACCACGCCTGGCTTGGTAATGAGCCTTTTAATCATGAGAGCCTATGATATTCCTTAGCCTGCATTCCCTTAGGGCTGCTGACTGGAGAAAGAGTAAATCATGTTTTTTAGGAAGCACCTAAACTATGTATGATTTGTGTTAATTTACCTCACTTAAAGTAACTGTTGAGCCGGGTGTGGGGGCGCACGCTTGTCATCCCAGCATTTGGGAGGCTGAGACCGGAGGATCCAGGTTCGCGGCCAGCCTCAGCTACCTAGTGAGGCACTCCGCAACTTAGTGAGACCCGGTTTCAAAATAAAGAATAAAAAATAGGGCTGGGGGTGTAGCTCGGAGGTAGAATGCTCCTGAGTTCAATCCCCAGTACCGCAAAAAAAAAAAAAAGTAACTGTTGAGTAGATGTTAGCTTTTAGTATATATTCATGAATATAAACCCTTTAATTTATGCAGAGAAAAAGAGGCATGAAATGATTTGGTACCTGCCAACTCTCCATTGAGAGTATTTTGGGGAAATTTAATTTGTATTTGAGTTAACTTTGTGATATTTCAGCATGGGGTTAGAGGAGGTATGGAGAGGGCAGAACTTCTCCCTTATGCCTGGGTTCAGCCTAATTTGTGTTCTGTCACCTTTGTGATATGGTTGCTGCATTATAAGGAAGGGTGCTTTGAAGACCGGGTGTCTAAGCCTTGTGTACCTTTACACTAAGGATGCTGTTAAAATGTGCCACATTTCTGGTAGAAGTAATATAAACCACTGTTTTATTAACACCGTAAGGTATTTAATGGGACTTTTTTGTTTGCATGTTTTACTTTAGCTGTTTGTCAAGAGATTTTGAATGTGGGGTTAGAAAGGAAGGTGGTGGGGAGAAAATCTGCAGAGTCCTGGGTATTGCTGAGAAGTTTTATGTTGACAGGTAGCACCTAATGTAAAGAGGTATGCATTGTGAGAGAAATATTTTGCAGAAAGGAAAGGTGAAAGGGGTACTGTAGACATCATTCTACAAACATTTCACAAGTTGTCATTAGGTGTAGCACTTAAGTTTTGTACAGTAAAGCTTTTCAAACCACTGAAGCTTAGAATGTACTAGTTGAGAACTGTTGCCGAAGGAAATGGTTATTTTAACAAAATAATGTTATTTTGAGAACAACAACAAAAGGGTTCTTAAATCATCAGAATCTTGCTAGATAATTTATAACCGACTCATTGAGCAGCTAGCTGCCTTGCCTCGCGGTTCTGTAATACTGACATTTCTTTGTAGTGATCCCACAGTATGTTTCTTTGTATTATTTTTACTTGGCAGGTTTTTTTTTTTTTTTTTTTTTTTCTTTTTGGATACTGGGGATTGAACCCAGGGGCATTCTACCTCCGAGCTACATATCCTCAACCCTATTTTTAGTTTTTATTTTGAAACAGGATCTCACTAAGTAGCTGAGGGCCTCACTAAGTAGCTGAGGCTGGCCGTGAACCCGGATCCTCCAGTCTCAGCCTCCCAAGTACTGGGATTGGGATTACAAGCGTACGCCACCACACCCGGCTGGCAGTTCTTTTTTATGTCATCAAAATATACTTAACAATTTTCTAATTGTGTTACAGCACTGAAAAGTGCCTCATCAATATATTACAGACTACATCTTATCTTTTAGGAGGTTTTTCCTGTAATGAAGATGCTCTAGTGAGGAGTAATAAGGAGGAAAATGTGTGGTGAATATAATAGATCTGACTGAAGTGAAGAAGTAGATGCTCAACTTAACTTAAGTGTCCTTAAGGTGACTTAAAAGATAGGCTATTCTTAGCACAGAGAAATTTCTTATCTGGGCAACTAAAAAAAAAAAAAAAAGTAACCCAAGCCAAACTCCTGTACTTTGTATATTACAAAGTTTCAGGGTAAAGGTTAAATTTCATTGTATAGGAATTGTTGTAACCTAAGAATAATTCCTCTTCTTATTCCTGCTAATGCTATAAATATCTTCTGAGAAGTTTAACATCCAGGATTAGTAGTTTAGCAGGTAATAAGAAATTTAAAACAATATTAAAAAGTGATGAGTAAGTTGGGTATGGCAGTGCAAACCTGTAATCCCAGTACTTGGGAGACTGAGACATGAGGATTGAAGATTCAGGGGCAACATGTGGTGAAAATTAGCAAGACCTTGTTTCAATATTTAAAAATATAAAACAGAGCTGGGAGCGTAGCTCAGAGTAGGTGGTCCTGGGTTCAATCTCCAGTATCTCCCCTCCCGCCAAAGTGATAAGCAGTGACTTTTAAGAGCCAAAATGAATGATAGGACTAAGAAAGAATTCTAGCACTAGCCAAGTGTGGTGGTGCCCTCCTGTAACCCCCGATATTTGGGAGACTGAGACAGGAGGATCACAGGTTCCAGACCAGCCTCAGCAACTTAGGGAGATACCTATCAACTTAGTAAGACCCTGTTTCAAAATAAAAAATATAAAGGTCTGGGAGTATAGCTCAGAGGTAGAATGCCCCTGGGTTCAATCCCCAGTACCATAAAAAAAAAAAAAAGAATAAATAAATAAAAGACTTCCAGCACCATATCTATATTTACAAAATCCAATAAAATTTATTTGAGTGCCAAAGTTTTTCTTTTAATAAAATCTGTTTTAAGCATAATTGGAAATAAAATAATTGCCACACTTAAAGTTTGTTACAGAAACTTGGTTTGAAAAGACAAAATTTTTGATAGATAAAATTCTCCCTCACGACTCCAGATGAAGAAGGAGGGTCCTTAGGTGAACAAAGAATTTGACTTAATGGAAGGTGATGTGGGGAGGGGGGACACCCTAATGAACATGATGTACTTTCATGAACACATCAAAGTCAATCACTAAACTGACCTTGAGAAGGAGGAGGAGGAGGGAGTGGGGCAGGAATTGGGGAAGGGTTAAATGAGAAATGTGTGCATGGATGTCTTTACCTAAACTAGCTTCTAACAAAGATGTGTGATTACAATGCACCAAATAAGGGAAAGATAAAAAAAAAAAAAAAAAAGGATTTGTTAAAGTTACACCAGGAGATTTTTGATCTACGTAGTGGGGAGCCCATCTCTATTAAAGTGGCAGAAACAGCTAAGACATTTGTAGATCAGCTTCAAGCCTTGGTCACTACCTGGCCCTCATTTACCTCCTTGCTGGGAGGAGTTACGGGATTAGCAGCAATAGTCATTCTAGGCTTATGCATTCTACCACTCCTTGTACGCCTTGTGATCAATGCCTATGTTAGTATATGAGCAGATTTACATGGAATAAAAATGCAAGCACTGCCTCACACAGGGCCTGGTAGTCAATGACGGGTTCGATTTTCTCAGGGCAATATCAACCTAAGACAGGGCTCGTTGAATGACTCATTGAGACCCCATGACGGGTAAGATTAAGCACCTGATAGGAAATGACCTAAAACAGGCACAGTCCTTCGTGCATTTTAAAATAAAAACGGGGGAGTTGTGGGAGCCCAGCTGGATCCTTTCCCCCGTGGCAGGTGCTATCTGCATATATGAGCAATTATACTGACTCTTCTGCTATGGCTACATTGGTGTCTCGAAGTCTGGAGATTGCTCCTAGGATGCGTAGATGAAAGACCCTCCTACTTCTTAGAAAGTAAATGTATGACCCTAAAGGTTTATGGTTTTATGACTCTAGAAAGTCTGCTTGACCAGGCTATGTTAGGAATGTGGGCTATACGTGTAAAACGAAGAAGTGGTGCTATTTGTGTTCTGACAATGATTGATGTGTCGTAAATGTCTACATAACCCTGTTGTACTCAAGAAATGTATAAAAAACCCGTGCTGAAAAAAAAAATTCTCCATCACAACTTCAACTTGGTTAATATAAAGTTAAAACTGATCAACATTAATGCTCCCATTCAGGAATAATGAAAAATACTATCATATGCCAGAAAATCAAATGAGATGCTAATGAGGAAAGTTGGAATCACTTGTTCTGAATTAATATGGTAACCTCCACTGTTTTTCTCAAGTCAGAATAAATTTGGTGCTAAGGATCCATGGGGTTACTCTGGTATTTTATATGCTCTTTCATTTTCTTAAATTTCTGGTTGGGACTGACTGCATTGCTTTCATGCCTGCTAATGTATTGCAACCTGCAGTTTGAAAAACATGAGTCCAGTATGATCATAGTGGGTAAACAGGAGAATGACACAGGCAGAGTCAGAATAGTAGCTAGATCCAGGTCCTGTAGGGCTTTGTAGGCCGCAGTAAAATGTTGGCCTTTAGTAAGTGATAGGAAATCATGAGGTTGTAAGCTTATCTGCTTTGAATTTGATTGAAAAGGTGGGACTAGAACAGGGGTGAGCAAACTGTGACTCACGTGCCATATCCACCTGTTTTTCTAAGGCCTGAGAGCTAAGACCAGTTCTTACATTTCAAATAGTTTTAAAAGTTAATTAAAAATTATATTTCATAAAACCTGAAAATTCTGTGCAATTCAAATTTTGTTGTTTACACATAAAGTTTTACTGGAACACATTCATATTCATTTGTTTCCATTTGATCTTTGGCTGCTTTTGTGCTAAAGGGGCCAAGTTGAGTAGTTATGACTGAGATATCAGGGCTCACAAACCCTGGTGTATTTACTACCTGGCCCTTTGTTGACTCCTATGCTAGAATGTAAAGTATTTACAATTGCAATAGGGAAAGAATTTAGTGTGACTGAATTCAAGTACAATGTGTACAGAGATATTGTGTTTTAAAGGGAGAATAAAAGAATAGAAAAGAGGGTAAATAGGGGCTTAGTAGAGTCAGGGAAGTGAAAAATTACAAAAAGTAGGAAGTGTTTAGTTGATCTATGTGAAAACAACCTGGGCTTACTAATTGGCACTTAATGGAAGTTAGACTTCTACCCTGTTACTTTGCTGGGAAACAGGGATTCTGTCTTCAGGTGTTGGCGGACCAAATAGTGAATGCTTTTGGCAGCGGTGCGTTTTCCCAGGCAGGCACTCTCGAGTGGTCCCATGCTGGTGAAGTGACCTTGAGCTGCTGGGAGATATGTTAGTGTTTCTCAAGTCATAGGCCTAGTGAAGAAGGACCTGCCTGCCCAGAGGAGCCTGCCTGCAGTGTGCTCAAGGAGAGAGGCCTTTTCAGCAGGTGTATCAATCAGTTAAGGGTCCATTTCATTGTCCAGGAGCGAGATCAGATGGTGGCTTGGATGACGGATAGCAGCACACATGGGGTCAAGCAGATGAGCATGGGAGATGTTTCAGAGGGGACTGAGCTGACTTTCTGTTGAATTTGAATACTCCCTGTGGGATGGATTGAAAAGTTTCTTTTTCCTCACTGGAAAAAAAAAAAAAGTAAACATTATATTGCATTTCCTTCTCTATGTTATATTTTAAAAGACAAAAGGTATATGTAACTCTTGAAAGCAACTTCAGTTTAAGATGGAAATATAAAATATATTTGTCTGGCATATGCAGGCACTTTGAATTGTAACCCTTGCTGTATAATGAGTTTCTTGGCATGTATTTTATATTTCCTAACCTCTTTTTACATATACACTCATCCTAAAAGTTAAGACTATTCTGATCTTTTGAAATATAGTTCATATAAACTTTGGAAATGAAGCAATGTTTAAAGAGATAATCACTGAAAATATTGCAGAATTCAGAGGCAGACATCTCAGGTTTAGAAAGCCTAGTGAGTCCCAAGCAGGAGAATTAAAAAATTAATCCTCATCTACACATATCATAATGTCAAAGAAATATGGGTGATTTTTTATGGGTTGCATTCTCCAACTACTAAGACACTGAAATAGATTAATCTGAAATAAGATTTTAAATGTTATCTTCCAAATGCTCTGAGTGATGGCACACGTCTATAATTTCAGTACTTGGGAAGTTGAGGCAGGAGAAGTGTAGATTCAAGGCCAGCCTCAGCAACTTTGTGAGATCCTCAGCAACTCAGATACACTGTTTCAAAGTGAAAATAATAATAATAATAATAATAATAATAATAATACTTTTTGAAAAGGGCTGGTGATGTATCTTGGAAGTATAAGGCAAATAGGTTCAATCCCCGTACTCCCCACACACACCCATGTTATTCTCCAGTAATAATGAGAAGTTTGGTCACTGTTGATTCAACTTGTGACTGACAGCATCACTTTGTGAAGGGGCTGCTGCTTTTACCATGAAATATTAGTGTCTACATATTAACTAATAATACTATGAAGGAAATATTTCTTTTTGTGATTAGTTTTTTTCTGGAGGGAATTAGGGAAATATGTTGTCAAGAAAACTACTATTTAACTTCTTTCAAAATATATGGGACTAAGATCACATATTAAAAATAATAGCATTTTTTGACAAGATCTATAGCATTATTATTTTTTTTTTTTTTTTGCGGTACTGGGGATTGAACTCCGGGGCGTTCTACCTCCGAGGTATACCCTCAGCCCTATTTTTTATTCTTTATTTTGAAACCGGGTCTCACTAAGTTGCGGAGTGCCTCACTAGGTAGCTGAGGCTGGCCGCGAACCTGGATCCTCCGGTCTCAGCCTCCCGAATGCTGGGATTACAAGCGTGCGCCTCCATGCCCGGCTGATCTATAGCATTTTTAACAAGATCTATTACCTGTCTTTCGTATGTATTTAGTCTAATTTTAGTATTTTCTCTTTCTGTATCACGAAATCATTCGTTCTTTTTCCTTCTGGTTTCCACTCTGTTCATTTCTTTTCTTACTCAGACTTCTAAAGAATAGCTTATATTTTACAAGTCACTTAAATAGTGTCATGTTCAGTAAGTAAGTAAACTGAAACAAAAAAGAACAGATCCCCTTGCTTTCTTTCTCTAGCATTTCTCTTTTGATTTGTTTCCCTTGTTCTTGCATCATCTCATCAACAGACAAACAGTAGGCCCTTGGTGAAAGGATTTGTCTTTATTTTCCTACATGGAATAACTGTTGTAAGCCCCAGTCAGCAGAAGACAGTCTGTCCAACGGGTCAGGCACTAATTCTGGTTTTGTGAGCTGAATATTCCCTGATCATTTACTCTAAACAGCTTTATTAATGAGATGGTGTGTGTGTGAGTGTGTGTGTGTGTGTGTATGTGTTGGAGAGCACAGGATTTTCAGGCAACTTTCCCTCTTGCTGCACGTACCCACAAGCATGCACATGCTCACATTGCTTTTCAAAAGTATGCTTTCCCTGTGAAAACTCTTTCTAATATTCTCTACTTGTTATTAGATCTCATTTATGACCATTTTTATATATAAGTAAATGTATATATATATATATTTGAGATATAAAACCTATTCCATTAAACTGCTCCTTATTTTTCTAGCTGCCAGTCTGCATTTTTTGGCATTCTATATTAAATTATATATCTTAGTTTCTCTCCTTATAGTCATTAAGTTCAGAATTTTGAACTAGTAACTTATTTCCTATTGCACATTTAAAACCTTTCTACTTGCTTTTTACATTGGTTATTAAAGTATGTATTAGTTTATTAGGATACAGGTTTTTATCCAGGAAATGTTCATATTTTCTGTGTACATTTCCATGTATGAAAATGAATTTATATTTTAAATCTTTTAATTCAACTTATTCTTTACAGTCATTCTTATTTAACATGTCTTGGACATTAAATTATGTTTGTGTATTGTTATTTAGGTGACTATTATATGGTTAAAAAGATTTTGGAGGAAAACAGTTCAGGTGACTTGAACATAAATTGCGTAGATGTGCTTGGGAGAAATGCTGTTACCATAACTATTGAAAACGAAAACTTGGATATACTGCAGCTTCTTTTGGACTACGGTTGTCAGGTACAAGGCTAGATACTTTTGTCCAGTAGCTCTAAGAAATGTTAGATATGCCATGTTTTCATCTTTTCCTTCTAGCTAACTTTCTTCTCTTTCTTTCTCTCTTTCACCTTGTTTGTTTTGAGCCATTACAAAGTTTAAAAAACAAGAAAGTCATTTTTAAAGTATAATATTTTAGATTGGTTTATTTTTCTCTCAACTGTCACTTTTCTCTACATTCAGTAGAAGCAAATTATCATGAATTATTAAGGATAATTTTTTTATTACCTATATTATTACTTTTGTGTCAAGGGGATAGGTTTTTCTGTGGCCCATGTTATTTATAGGCATATGAACAAAGTGTTCCTGACTCACAAAACAATTTTGCTTGGCTTTGGTTTTCTCCAAATTTTACTATGTTTTTCTTTTGGTTTGAAATTTAATGTTTCCTTATGTATGAAGGTGAATAATTTTTAAAAAAACTGAAAAAGATAGACCTTTCTATTTGTCTTCATATCAGTTCAGGTAGAAAAACAGGCATACATTACTTGTCAGTTTTGAAAGAATTCAGTTTAGATATTTTGAAGGACATTTAATAATAATAATTTTCTTTTCCTTTTTGGTTTGCTTATGATGGGACTTAGCACATGAATTCTGGCTCCCTCCCCCCTTAATGAGCCATATGTATTTTCTTCTTCTTCTTGGTTTTTTTTTTTTTTTTTTTTTTTTTTTTTTTTTTTTTTTTTTTTTTTTTTTTTTTTTTTTT